>CAODLS012047695.1:0-23050 GCA_948243855.1 Flueggea neowawraea
CTGCCAACCGGTCTTTTATTTGTTTTTCTTTCCTCTTTTCTTTTGTTGTTTTTCCAATATGCTATTCTTATTTTTGTTTCCCTGTAATTTCAGATTGTTGAGCCATTCACAGCGCATTACGTATTTGCACTGGGAGTTGCGTGGTTCTTCAGTTGTGCACACTGGGTTCTCCAGGTTTGATAATCCAGCTTTAAACATAGATTTCTAGGGTGGATGTGATTCTGTCCTCATAATCAAATTCTATAACCAGCATTTTATCTCCTGTCAATTGATTGACCCTGGATTTTTCATGCGACCTAATTGTTGAACATGCTTTCCTTATAGACATTAGCTGATTTGAAACATGTTGTTTTGTTAACTTTTCTTGCAAACGAATCTATTTGTGGAATTCAACTAGCAATTGTTGGCAAATCCGGTGTGTATTCAACTGCCTTCACCTGCCACAAAAAGAAAAAGAAGCTACTCTTAGAATTGTGTTTACGGTTCTTTGGTATCATAAATCATTGTCTTGAGGTTGTTAACTAATTACCTGAAGCATTTGATCTGTAGCTTTGATCTAAGCATGCATGTTGTTTTTTCTATTTGGTACAGGTATTGGATACCCGAGGCCAACTTCTCGTGGCATTAGGTTATGGGTTGTGGCCTTCTATGGTCCTCCTCTCAGAAGTTGTCCAGACTTTCATTCTCGCTGATTTTTGCTATTATTACGTCAAAAGGTGCGCTTGAAGCATTCATTTCACAAAGACCTCCGTCTGTTCCTCTTTTTATGTTTGCTTTCTAATGTACTAATTTGGTTTTTGCAGTCTTGTTGGTGGACTACTTGTTCTTCGTCTGCCTTCAGGAGTGGTATAAACGTAAAAGTGTTTAGAATCATTCCAAGTGCATAACCCTATAGCCAAATGTAGGACTTCTCAAGCTTCCTTTGGGCTCTGGGTTGGCAAAGTAAACATGTATGCTCCTCTTTTGCCGCCATTAGAGTTACTGTAGTAGATCAGTAGATTATCTATAACTAATTTAATAGAGGTTTGTAATACTGATAGAGCAACAGTGTAGGGCACTAAAGTTCATATTTAACAGATTTTCGTTTTTTTCCTGAGAACACACCTGTATTATTCTTCCTGTTGTAAGCTGTTGGTCTCCATCAAAGAACTTAACAGATGTTATTATGGAATCGGACTGTAAAATGGATGTGAATGCAATCAACGATATTGCAACTATGGATTCTTGGTTGGAACTAATTGTTGACAATTTTAAAGTCTATGCATGAGCTGTTATGTTTCTGTTCAAGTTTTTATCAGGTCTGCAAACATGGCAGCTCATTGCGTTGCTCGAGCCTCATGTTTCTTGTCAAGGGAGCATATTCCAAATGATGTAATTGCAGCTGTTACTAAAACAAATGAAAGTCACTCATTTTCTTTAGAAAAAGAACAAAGCTTGTCAATGTTCAGGTCGGTCATTGTACGAACATTGTTGCCCATTCTGGAGAAGAACGACAAGCCTAGTAATTCAGAAAACTACGTCTTGCATAGATTGAGGTCGTCTATACTGGAAACAGTGGTCAAGTGGATTGATTGACTTGTGTAGGGATCACAATGTGTAGGATATAGCTAGATTATGTGAATACCCCTACTTTTATTTTTACCCATATAGGATATCATGTTCCCTTGAGGGTATTTGTTTACCTGTTAAATAAATATGAGTTCAGCAAGTAGTCGCTTTATTAATCTGATTGACTGATTCCTAGATACTTTGTAGAAACTGAAAACTAATTATCAATTTATCAGTAGAACATTCGGCAATAATGAAGTTGAAGAAAGGGGAAACAAAAAGAAAGAAGATATTCCAACCAAGTTTTCCTCAACTCTTCCACACACTGCATTTGTCTCGGTGTGTTAACTGTTAAGCAGTATACGCTAAATCAAAAACATAGTGGGACTCTTGTGCAAACTGATTTTCCTGGTTTTTTGCACAAAATTAATGATGTTGCTGCTGGTGTGAGCGGTATAATTTTATTTGATACGATGACTACAATTTATCTAATTTGTGCAAAAAAAAATGAATATGATTTTGTATTCTTATGGAATAGACTCAAAGTGCTTTTATACAAGCTATTCTCAGAGACCTTTCCCGTGCTTGTCAGTTGTGATTTGTCATCGTATACTGATAAGGTAATTTCAAGTTAACAAATCCATCAGCAATAACTCGGCATCATGAATGACTAAAGCGGCGTTTCCCAACACTAACACGTTGTTATTTTTCTTAATCAATCATGTAAAATACATAACTTTTATTTCTATATTTGGTACCACTTCTTATCACTCTTGGCAAGTCCAGATGATTCCAAAATTGATTCTTTCTCGGTCCAGATAGTGCTAATGCTAACAATCAGACACCACACCTTCCTTTATCTTCAACAGGTTGAGTGCGTATTATGAGAATGTCACGTCCTCGCATGCACCTTCCCTTACGGTTCTTTAATTCTGCCTATAAATATCGACAGCATTAATCTTATTTGCGCCACCAACCACTCAAGTTTGGAAAATAGAATAGCTCCATTGCCCTGTTCTAGGCTTAGACATGGCCATTTTAAAGCTTCTGGTTGCTTCAATTCTTATCTCGTTTCTTGTTTTCCATCTTGTTGAAGCTGATCAGATGGTATAGTATTTAGTCTAAGTAACAAAATAATCTTCTAGTTTACTGAGAATTTTTTTAATCAAAAAAGCATGTGAATATTTGATCATATATATAATTTGTGTTATACCAATATGCAGGTGAATTCATATGCATCAGCAAGTACCTATCCAACAAAGAAAATAGGTAACTCTCCAAATTGACCACATTTCTGTACATCAATCAATTCTTGAAATAGGTCACTGTTGTCAACAATTGGGTCTCTGCATGTTTTGGTAAATTGGCAGACTGTGGAAGCGCTTGCGAAGCGAGGTGCCGGTTAGCTTCAAGGCAACGTCTGTGCAAGAGGGCATGTGGAACTTGCTGTGCTCGATGTCAGTGTGTTCCTCCAGGCACTTCTGGAAACCAAGATCTCTGCCCTTGCTACGCCAGTTTGACCACTCACGGTGGCAGACGCAAGTGCCCTTGAAATTGAATTAAACCCCACGTCTGCTTTTGTTTCTTCTGTGACTTGTTACAAGTGTGTGACGATTGTCTGTAAATGAAATAAAACAGAGTGATTAATGTAATAAATCCGAAGCTGGGTTTTGTTGATTGGTTTTTATGGAAGAAAATTGCACTCTGATTTATTTTTTTAAGGTGACTTTTGTATCTGGTCAGTTATGTGGATGACAGATTAATCATTTAACTGTAATTTGTAAATTGTTGTCATCACAGATGTTGAATCAAATATTCACTTATTTATTCACAGTAAAAAACATCACTTATTTATTCATAGTAAAAAAAATATTCACTTATTCATCTATCTTTTGGTAGGCAAGAGTCTACTTAAAAAAGAGGTAAACTCCAAACTTTTCAAATAGAGGTTCGACCTCTTAAACATTATCTCAACTTGCATTCATTCTTTTACAAAGTTGATGTTGTTAAGCTTTATTGTGACAATAAAACCAATAATTGTACGTATCTAAAACTTGATATCTTCTGTTTATTACAAACTAGGAATAAGTTAGATGTTGTGCCCATAGACAATAATTGAGAGGTGTTGCATGATGATCATAAGAGTTGGCGTTGCTACCTTTTCATGATATTGCTTCGATTTATTTAACATACAAACGTCCCGCCATAGAAAAAAAGTGACAACAACAACAAAGCGTACTTCTCTCAGCTTTTAGTAATCATGTTGAAGTTTTAGCCAAAAAAGAAGAAAAGCTTAATATATATTAAATCATTTTTGTCTAGCAGTTCAATAGCAGTAACGACGGATGCAATAGAGTAGGAGCCAGTTTAGGCTACTTGTTCTTTTTGTTTGAAATTAGGTTATTAGTTGAATATATATAATTACTAACAAATAATTACGGTGGATAATGAAACAACTAGCAGCTACTTATACCACCAACTTAGAGATTATAGAATATTGAACTTTTCATTATTGATCCTGGCCCTCTAGCCAACAGGTTATATTAACATGCCTTATGATTGGTAAGCCATCAGCACATTAATCTTTAGAATTGATGGTTAGGTCGCATCTATTTTATAAATTCCATCTATATAGTTCATCTTTTTGTTTATTTAAATGAACTTTATGGAAAGTTTCTAAAATATGTTTAAGATAATGGCATAAACAAATATATTTTTTTTCCTTATGAAATACTTTAACCAGATCGAATTTATGATCTCTTAATACTAAAGTTGACATTATTACTGACGAGTTACAAACTGTTTCCTAAATTAAGTTTAAATTCTAAAATCTTATAGATTTAGAATGTTTTTGGCTAACAATACATTGTGATTAACCTAAAACTTATCTAGTATATATCCTGTCAATATCGTTGCTATAAACCGGTCAGGACCTACAAAGATAGAGATGGAGCTGAGACAGAACATTTGCGAAGACTTGTGCATGCATGATTTACATACGACCAATCAATGTACCAAACTCCCCCCGTGTGTCTTCTTATTGATCCGATTCATGAACAGGATACAACAGTAATGCCGCAATCCAACAGCTGGAAAATTCACTTTCAGGAAGTTTTAACGAAAATGGCTCCATTAATTTGTTCTAATTTTTATAATTGGAGCTCAATTATCTTGTCAATCTGTAAAAAGATGACAAGTGCGTGGTCAAAGTTTTTCTCCACAAAGATATTTTAAAAATTTGGATCTTATAGAAGAAAATGTTAATTTGTACAGAGTATATGATTGATTTATTGCTCTCAGTATATGCTTGGAGTAAGTTTAGAGTTGTTTTCAGAGAGCAGGAGGAGGTATAACTGGACAAAATGACACAGTTGTACTTGAATATATGAATGCAGTAGTGGGTGAAGAAGATTGTCGAAATTTAAGCTGTCTAGTGAGTCAACTTAGTTCGCCATTTCACCAACCATAATCAAACTTATCAACTTTGTCATTATTCGTGAGATTATTGTGAAGTTCTCTCTGATCCTTCTCTCGCAAAACTCTGACTGGACTGCACATAAATTTGTCTTACGCAACGTCAATTTCTGGCTTTTTTTTTTGTTTTTAATAAGTCAATTCCCGGCTTTAATTTGCTATAATGCATTCACTCTAGCTGGAATTATTGATAGCATATATAGGCCATTAATTAATCATTTTTCCTTGGTTATTAGTCTATTCTTTCTCTCTTCTTTTTCGGTATTGGATGGACATTGCTGTACATATTAAACTCGAGTCCAACCAGCTAGATTGACAGGGATTACAAATAGAGAATTGAAGGTGTGGTCAAATAAACAAAATATACAATAATTAGCTGCACAATTCATAATTAGGCGGAGTGGAGGACAGCATGGCTGGGAAGGATTGATTTATTGTTTGTTAGATACCAATAACACCAATGACAATGAAAGACAAACCCCTCCAAACTTTGGCACCTTGCATGCTATCTTTAGCTCATATTTATCAACTTATGGAATTCATCAAACATCTTCAATCCCAGATATTCTATTTACGAGTGTAAATCGGCGGTTTAGTACTTCGTTTGACAATAATTTATTCTTATTTGAGTTGATAATAATTTTAATTTAATTTTAAAATTCAATTTATAAGCCAGCTAATTTAGACAATAAAAAGTTTAATTTTGAACAAGATAATAAGTTGAAATATAAAACTTCATAACCAGATGAAGAGTACTGATATTCTAATATGTATTCTGCAATCGGATTATTGTATTTAACAAAAAATTGTATTGTGTTAGGAAAATAATTGCATGAATGCCCAGAAACATTACAAGTTCAATATTTCGATTTTCATGAGGTGACGAGTTTTTGGCAGATAAAAAACATCGACTTTTATCCCTAATTAATTAACGAGGTGACGAGTCAAAGCGTTCCAACTCATAATATTATTATAATAATGGAGTAATGTTTAGTCTTAACACGAGGTTAATTAGCATTGTAAGTGCAGGTCGGTCATGGATAATGACAGATGTGTTTGATTTCCGCGTACAATACAATTAAATAAAGATGCTTGACCTCTTTCCTACTCTACTCCACTCTCCTCTGTGGATGATTTCAGTTGCCTTTTCTCCACCAGATATTCCCACAAACTCAACTCTTCTATTCTGATTATTACACTTGTTTTTTTCTTTCTTTCTTTTCTGCCCCTCCACTTACGTTTTCGTATAGTATGTGAAATGCCCAGTTCATGCATGGACCTACCCAAATTATTACACTTCAAATTCTGGCTATAAATACTACCGCCTTTTCCCCTGTTTTCTGCACCAAGCAATCACGAAAACCCTTTATAGTTGTAATACTTCTACTGACTAATTTCCTCTATCAATGATGGCCATCTCCAAGTTCTTCATTGCTTCTCTTCTCATCTCTCTTCTCGTTCTCCATTTTGTTGAGGCTGACCAGATGGTGCGTGAAACTCTTAACTGCCTTCATGACACCTCTTTTCTATTTGTTACCTATGACGTCAATTAAATTCGAATTATGCTGCAGGTGATCAACTCCAGAGACAAGCCTCATCCTAAAAGTATAGGTAAGAATTAAGATTAAACCTGTCGACAACATCATCAACTGATCAAATTAATTAATTGCACGTGTGGCAATTTCATCAAAATCATAAGCAATTGTGATATACTAATGATGATTTGGGATGAACAGATTGTGGGAGCTCTTGCAAGGCAAGGTGTCGGCTATCATCAAGGCCAAATCTGTGCAAAAGGGCATGTCGGACTTGTTGTGCTCGTTGCAATTGTGTTCCTCCGGGAACCGCCGGTAACTATGAGGTCTGCCCCTGCTACGCCAACTTGACTACTCACGGTGGCAGACGCAAGTGTCCTTGAACTCATCAAAGTGTCAAACTATATTTGTAACTTTATATTTGTAATTTATGTATAAATGATATGTCTTATCTCGAAATAAAGGAAGACGATTTTAAGAAATAATTAAAGAGTTGTGTGTCAGCATGGAGTGGTGAGTACTTTTTTTGGGGTTGTTTTGTTTCTAATAAAGCAAAGTTGTACTATATTTGTTGGATTTATAGGTGTTCTTTTACTTGAATATATTTGGCACAAACTAAACTTTGTCTCAGAATTTGTCCTTGCGTGCGCGAATTTAAAATCAATACTAGTCCGATGATGTGGCTTGAAGAGACTTATTTCTTTGCGATTAACAGAGTTAACACCAAAATTTGTATTGTTGTCCTATGCAAATCCTTATGCCCTGTAAAGAGCATTCTCAATTCCAAGTACTTCAAAGACAGAACAGAAAACTCAGTTTGGCATACATCGATCATATCAAACATTTGGCAGTAAATTTTGTCCTAATATATCATGCATATCCTTCAGCTTCACCTTTGTTGTTTCTCTATTTTGTTTTTCCCAAAGTCCACATTCATCAGGACACTTTGGTGGAATTAAGCCACCGTTTATTCCCTCTATTCCAGTGCAAAATCACAAAACATGAACTTGTCCAGCTTCCGTGTATCTGGCTTCCACTAACTCTTTCTTCACTCGATAAATATAACAAGGCTACTAGGCTAGTTTGTTTCCGCCAACATCCGTACTTTCTACATGAACAGGAAAAATTCGAGTTATAGGCATTAAACAGAAATCCTTGTAGCTAGCAATGGCAATCTTTAAGGCTTTGATGGCTTCACTTATCATGTCTCTTTTGTTTCTTCATCTTGTTGAAGCCGATCAAACGGTGAAGTTAATCTAATCTATAATTAATTTTATTTCATCAATTTATTTCCTTTTTATCTGGTTCATTAAAATTGCAACCCGTTGCTTTCTAACAGGAAAACACAACCGTGTGTCGTCAACATTCATGCCATTGAAAATAGGTAAATGAACGTCGGTATATATTTTTTTTGTTTCTAAAAATTTTATATGGTTTGAATGTCAAGCTTAATTGAATATTTAACTGGAAACTCTGTTGTTTAGATTGAGGAAGCGCATGCATTGCGAGGTGCCAATTAGCATCTAGACAACGTTTATGCAGAAGGGCATGTGGGACATGCTGTTCTAGGTGCAACTGTGTTCCTCCTGGTACTTCTGGCAACCATGAGAAGTGCCCCTGCTATGCCAGTTTAACCACTCACGGTGGCAGACTCAAGGGGCCTTGAACTTCAAAACTAGTGTCACTCACTCAATTATGTTGTATGTATGTACATATGAATAAAATCTTTAAAATTAAATAAGCGAATAAAGACATAAGAATGTTCCTATGCAAATCCTTGTTAGTATACATATATTTCTTCGAATATGATCAATCAAAATTGGTCTAATGACAAGTGTGATGTTGCAGTGGGCCGGAAGAAATGGAATGACACGTCGTACTAGACAAATCTTATACGTCTGGAGTTGTTACTTGTTATATCAGTGCACTTTATATCTTAACTTGTGAACATACTTACGGCTGATCAGAATAGACTAGGAAGAAATCAGCTGGTTTCTAGTTCGGTGGAATATGCTTTAAGCAGCAGTAAAAGCGACCAAAAATTACTGGTGAAGGATTCAATAAATTAATTACCTCCTCTATGACTTTCTTCCATATCCACGGGGCAATCTTTGTGGTTCTACACAATTCTGTTCTCTTTTATTCCCAAATCCTAATGCCAACGTACGAGTATAGAATCTGCGAGTCAAATACTCGGACGACATAACCAATATTTTAGCCTGTCGCTCGTGATGTTATTTGATTCTTTTTTTTTTGGTTTTGGTGAAGACGTTAATTCAATGTTTGTACTCCCAATCTATCAAAGACGAAAGAAAATTAATCAAGTGCATATGCATGATAAGTAACATTAATTGAAAATGCTAAAAGCGGAGTGGGAGTTAATTAATTATGGATTCTAGTCTCTAGAATACATTAGTTAAGCGCTTAAAACTCACAAAACTATCCATCATAGCACCGAATGTTATTTATTGCTTTTGACCTTTAATTTTGGTTTTGCTAATATTCTTTGTTTTTAATGTGGGAACAAGAAATATTAATAATATGGTCTGTAAAGCTTGCAGTGAAAATAAATGTGCAAAAAAAAATTATACTCCTAGTAACATAAAAAAAAATGGCAATAACCCACCTACCCTCTTGGTGAGTGGTGACAATGGTTGTTTGTTTTACTCGCTATAAATACAAACCCAATTCATCTCACACCCTACATACCAACTGTTTTGCAATTACAAAGGCAAAGCTGAAGCGAAGTCTCCAAGCAATGGCCACCTTCAAGACTCTAGTAATCCTGCTCCTCTATTAGTAACCGTTCAATCCCTTCTCCCGCTGGTTGAATACGATCTTGATCAAATGGTGATTAGCTTCAAATTTCTTAACTCGTATATACATTGTCATTCTTAATTTGCATCTAACGTGATTTCTTTTTTTAAGGTTATCAAAGACGTGGTGGAGAGTCCCCTCTCACAGAAGATTGGTATACATTATAATTTGTTTGCTTAATTGCGTGGTTTAATTTGGCCTGCCGGTTGATTTTAAAATACTAATACGCAACATTGTTGGTGCAGACTGTGATGCAGCTTGTAAAGCAAGGTGTGGGTTATCATCGAGGCCAAATCTATGCAACAGAGCATGTGGTACATGCTGTGCCCGTTGCGACTGCGTGCCTTCAGGTACTTCTGGTCACTATGATGAGTGCCCCTGTTACGCCAACATGACTACCCACGGTGGCAGGCACAAGTGCCCTTAATCACACCTTAATTCTGCCATTGCCAATGCTTCTACATCCACCATAACTATGCATTAAAACAAGATCTAGCAATCATTCTATTGATCACAAGTTATGGGCGACGTGGCTGCAGTTATTTACTGTCATAATGTCTCATGGTCTGTATTAGCTGAGGCTTTTGTATGTTTTAAATTGAAACGCAATTATCAATTTTTTTTTTCCAAAAAGTAGCGTTATGCTTGGTGGGTAACCAATGGGCTTTTATAAGTTAGCAACAAGCCTTCTTCCTAATATTTGTTGGGCTTAAGAGGAAACCTCTCATCCACAACTTGTCAAAGATAAGAACCAATTTTTTCTTCTCTCTTCTCCCTTCTCTTTTTTTTTTTATTTATTATTGACTTCACAAATAAGAAGATCAATTCCTAACATAAAAAATCTGATAACCCTTGAAATTTAAATGCAAGACCTCTTAATTTTAAATATAGATATTTAACAAATAAACTACCCAATTTCAATCCTTTCTTTTTTTTAAGGATTCCTAAAAGTGCATTACTGTGAAAATAGGAGGGGGAAGATAATTATGAGAATGTCAATAATTTCAGAAACAAGCGCCCCTTAGCTTTGACAATTATATGTTGAGTGGATACGATGAAAGTCTAATAATTACAACATTTGGTTCCTACCCTACCCAAGGAGCATGTTTGGCGACCTACCCGGTCTCTACAGAGCCCATCTTTCCACTCTTACCACTCACTGAACTCCTGGAAAACCAAACACCACTCCCACCACTTTGCTTTATTAATTACTGTGGGTGGGGCGTCCACAACTCCGCTCCTTGCATTATTTCACTGTCGTTTTGGCATTCTCGCACCGCTTAAATCTAAATTCAAGGGCGTTTCCGTCATTTCGCTCTGACATACCTGAAAGAAGGAACCAAAGAGTCACGCATCCCACATGAATCTGTCCTGTACCACGCCGTATCATCGCCCCATTATGCTTTCAAATCATCACCACCTTCCCCTTCCGATTTGATCTCCGATTCTTCGCCTTCCTTTTCTTCTCCGACCTGTGATTATGAACATCGCAGATGTTTATTTATTTATTAGTGTTCCTAAAGATAGTTTCATGCTTTTGATACAGCGAGTAGATCCAGTCTTCAGCGCGTGGTTAACATGAAAACGCATTGGCGAGTGAAGAGAAACGGTTACTGTAACAGAAAAAGCAGCGATATTTCATCTGAAAAAGGTGGGAAAGAAAATTGAAGAAAGCTGCGGAACATTTTTCCTAGTTTGTTGCAGAGAGAACAGCAGGGAAACAAAAGAGAACTATCTGGCTGTGGGTGCTAGTACGGACACGTGGATATTAGCACGTGGCAGACATTTGAATGAAGAAGCCGGTTTCAGTTTCTCTCCTCCCTGGCACCAAACTAACAGCCTCATCCAACGGTGGGAAAAAGGACATCGTCACCGTTGATTTTCCGGTTTAGAGTTTGAAAAAAGTGCGACGGGGACAAGCTCCCCCCTGGTGGCGGTCGTCTTTAATCGCAGTGGGGGCATTGTCTGATGTGGCAGACACGTGTAACTTAATGTAAGACGAATCCAACGGCTGAGAATTATCTGATAGGCATTACTGAGCGTGGGTCGCTGGAATGACGTGAGAGTATATAAATACGAGGAGAGAGAGAAAGTGGGGGTTCGTTGATGGCATTATAAAGACCATTTGAGAGTAACAGAGAGCTTCGGATTTTCCGTCTCTTGGAAATTTGTGAGCGGAGAGAGAGAAACAATGGCCGGAGGTTGTTGATTTTCTTCTTTTTTGTGAAGTTTAATTGCTTCGAGTATGGAAATATTATTCGAGAGACAACGAGAGTGAAAATAAAGATGTGAAGATATGGGAGGGGCATTAATGGGTTGGATTTAATTCTGAAAATAAATGATAAAACAGTTTTCTGTGAGGGAAGGTGTTTTTCACGGGGCAAACAGAGATGGGAGAAGAGAAAGAGAAAGGAAGGTTTTTCCTTTTCATGTCCTCTCCTCTCCTTTTGTGTGAGAGTTTGTGAGTGTGAGAGAGAAATAGATACAGAGACTTATTTTGCGTGCCATTCTCTCTCTCTTGTTTTTGTCATCTCTCTTTCGTCTTCTTCTTCTCTCTGTGCTTTATTTCACGGAGAACCTGATTCTCTAAACACGAGTAACGAGTTGCTTTTCTCTTCTCCTTTTCTTTTTCTATTTTTAAATAATAAAGTAGAAACATTTTCTTCCTTCCTCTTCGGCTTGTTCAGCTCTCGCGGAGAAGACAGAGTAGAGATCCTTTCGTCACTCTCTCTAAAGTCGCATACACGGAGAGAGAAGCGGAGATAAAAGCTCCTCTGCCAAACTCCAAATGGATTTTCTCTCTCTTTGGAACAAAAACCCATTCCCCACTTTTTCGGTTTTCTCTCCCTCCTTCCATTTTTTCTCCTGACTTCGCCAGAAGCTCTTCTTCCACTTTCTCTTTCTTTCTATCTAATCCCAATTTCTTCTCTGCCGGAGAAAGATCTGGGTGGGTGGTTTATGATTAATATGACAGAAACAGACAAGAGTCGAGACGTGAGGCAGGGAGCCAGTCGGTTCTCTCGACACATTAAGCAATCCGGATACAACAGCCATCTCTTCTCTGGTGATTCACTCTTCTATCTCTTGATATTAATTTGTGGTCCCAAATTTCGACTATCTTTTTTTTTTCGCCTCAAAACTCCACTAAAAAACAAAAACACCATCTTGCTGCTTGTCGTTACGTGAACATTCTTAGTTCCAATTTGTGTTAAGAGTTCCTCACATGATGGGTGTTTTGAAGGTTTAAATGGTGAACCCAAGGAGAGGATAAAGAAACTGAGCTCTGTTAATAAAACCAGCACTTGGAACTGCAATCAAAATCAAAACATTGTGGCTTTGGATAGAGAAGAGGAGTTTCCTTCACGTACACCTAGTAAGAGATTCAAGATGCGCAGAAAGGTAAGGTTTTTTGTTGCTTTTTTTTTTTATATAGGAGAAGGGATGCGTTGCTTATTAAACAATTTTCCTTTCTATAAAAAAATATCTCTTTAATATCTTCTCTTCCGTTGGTTTTATTAATGTGCAGCAGTTTCTTGATGACTGCAATGCCGTTGATCATGCCTCTGTTCCGAGAAAGCTACGGTCAGGTGTGTGTAGTTTTTCCGATGGAGAGATTAAACGACTTTTCATTTTTCCCCCTTTCTTCTTTCGTTTCTTTTTCTTGGTAATTAGCCGAAGTTTTCTGTGTTTGAAGCTTGTTTTCATAATTAAGTGGTGGGTCTTTCTTAGAAGTTTCCCACTTTTTGTTTTTGGTTTCTAAAAATTTTGGATTATTACTGAAGCAAAACTTGAAACTTTTTTGCTTTTTCTTTCTTTTTATGGACGCAAGATTCGCTCTTTTCTTTCCTTCACTGCTCTTTGATAAGTATGTTTGATGCTGCCATTGGCATGGTGTTTAGCTTGTTTTTCAAATAATTTTTTATTTTCTTTGTTGCATTTTTTTTTTCCTTTTCATTGCTTGGACCCTTTTTCAAGGAGAATAGAACTTTTGTGAAATGGAAAAGTTATTTTCTTTAAGCAAAGAAAAAAAAACTAAGAAGTTAAAAAAAAAAACTAAGAAGTTAAATTTTCTTTTTTGATAATTGATTCTCATAAGAAGTTAAATTTTAGTGCTTCTTTTTTATTTTTTTTTCGTGGGAATTAATGTTCTCAAAATATTGTTCAGCCATGAAGAAACGCAGTGGCGAATCCATGTCTCGGCCTTTTCCAGATTCAAAGAAAGTAAATCAGCCTATTGGTGCTGCTAAACGGAATGCGGTTAGTCTCTTGTCTGTACCTCCTAATTTTAGTTCTTCCTTTTGGAAAGCATGTCAATTCATTTGAAGTTACATTGCTTTCTTTCCTAGAAACAAGCAAACCCCAATTGGTGCCCGAAACCTCAGACTTGCGGCCCTATAACAAAGGACGAGGAGGAGGTGGTTGACACTTTATATAATTTGGCAGGAATGTTCTCTGGCAATGAACTCAAAGATAAGATTAATTTGGAAGATAGCGATAATCTATCTGCTTTCCAAGAGGGCACTGATAACCCTCAACCACAACCCACGATAGAAGGTATATTTTACTGATTTTCTCCATTATCTCCGTTATGTAAACTTAAAGTATGGTTGTTTACTTTGTATGCTGATATGTATCACTTATCAGGTTCAGTGGACATAAAGGAGGACGCAAGCTCAATTGTCCACCTAGAGAGTGACGAGGCTGTACATCCTGCTTCCAATAAAGAAAGATCACCTGAAAAAAATATTCAGATTATTCCTTTGAAGGAGACGACAGTTCATGAATCAGCCAACCGGTGCAGCAGCCAAAATCACCATGGTGAATCAGACAGTTCCATCACTCCATTGATAATGCCTGGTACATTGGCTAAACACGAGCAACAAAAGCTAGTGTGCAACTCGGTCAACATGTGCAGTGTGCCTTTGACATACCAGAACACAGTGTTAGTTTCTCAACTTCTGGATGCATAAATGGTGCAGTAACTGCACTTTTGATTACTCCTTTTCTTGCTTTATTTAGTCTTTTAAACATTTTTAATCATGCAGCAATTTAACACAACCTGCCAAGCTAGAGGCCTCACCACTTAATATAAAGCCGAAGATTGCATTCGGACAGGTGTGATGCAAATTTATGTGGCATAACTACACTGTATATTGTATGTGAAATTTTCATTTTCTTTTTTTAACGTTTTTACATTTCCAGACCACTTTGATTGGAAGTCGATTGCCACAACAACTTCTAATCGATGAATCCAACAGAAATGGTAAATTTCTAGCCTGCAAAATGTAGAGATATTTAATTTGCGCTCTGGAATGTATTCTATTGTATACATTCTTTGTCATATTTGCATGCCATAATTAACTTTTTTTCCTTTATCCTCTGTGCCTAGGCTTGTCTCCGGCAGTGTTAAATGGCGCTTTTCGTGTTGGTCCATCACAGTAATCTTCTTTCACAGCTTTTTTTTTTAATAATTGGATTCCACTTAAGTGTTGTCATTTCTTATGAGTTTTTATCTCAGGTCTTCTGTCGCCAAAATTCCTGCTTGGCTGGATGCTTCTATCTCTGCCACCAGGCCTGGTACAAATGGTCCTTTAATGGGAAAGGTGAAGATGGATCTTGATAAATTTGGGATGTTTTTCTATAATGAAAGTTGCCTAAATGTTTTTAATCTGGGCATGTATTTTATTAATATTAGACTTCTTCTTGAACATCTTAATGAGACTATATGAGCTGTGAACTTTGTAGGTCTCTAAAGTTAATACTGACAGAAGGTCATGGAAGAGGTGTGCATATCATGCCTACATTAGTCACCTGATTCAGGTTTTCAAAGTCCCAGTTGGCAAAGATAGCTTGGAGTTGCATCAATATCAACTAAGACCACATGATATAATGAAACAAGGTGTTTTGATGACAATAAATGACTTCAATGGTGTCAAAAATGGGCTAAATGGTACAACTTCTTCTTTTGAGAAAGTTGACATCCTTGACAAGAACTCAAATGAAGCTAGAAGTTGTATTTTTCAAAACCAGAAGGCCCACCAAACCCGACCACAAGCCACCCTTGCCTCTGGGATGTACACTTCACAGAAGCAGGTGAGTTTTTAATATTTTATTAACGTAGTGTAGCTAATTTTTGTATAACTATTTCTGATCATCGTTTGCTTTCTACCAGGATTTCAACTTGTCTCTGTCAGCTGGAGTTACTGAAACTGACCCTAAAAACAGTTTATTTGTTGCTGGAAAAGGTTTGGCTCTGCCAGCACAACTCCAAGTTCCTCTCGCTCACCATGTGCAGCATCCCACTCTCATGCCTTTCCCTGTGTCCCAAACGTCGAACAACTTATCTTTCCCTGATCAGCCTTCGGCAGTTACTGCGACAGCTGCTCATCAGGTGTTCATTTTTTTCACATTACATAGGAACCTAACATATCTGGCTTTGGAATAAGATAGCATAGGAATACTGTTGCGCTCAAATGTAGTTAATGAGTTGCCTTCCTACTGCTCGAACTTCTTTTATTTTACTAGACGGAATGCATCATTGAGAGTACAAAAAGAAAATAAATCATTAATTAATTCAAGTTGGCAGGCTTAATGCCAGCTGCTCTAACTTTATTTTCTGCTATTTGAATGTAGGCCCGGCTTCAGCTGCCTTCTTACGTTGGCACCCAATTGCATAGTCCTCATGCAAGTCCGTTGGCACTGAAACAGCAGCAACAACATCCACAGAATGGCCAGCGGCTATGGATGACCCATCCAGCAACCCAATACAGAACTGCCGGAACTTCCCCGGCTATGTCTCAGTCTCCAGGTTGGCAAAATGGAAGGCAAGACATAAATCCTCTCATCGGATGTGCCCACGCAATCACGCCACCTTCACCTTCCCCTTCTCCTTCATCTCTAGAAGTACTTGGCCCCAGATATCCCCAGATTTCTCAACGGCAGCAAATTATGGCTATGACTTCTTCTCTCCCTCATGCGAGGGTGAAAATACAAGGTCAGAATCTTTCTTCAATTTATGAAGAAACTGGAAATGTATTTAAACTGGTAGCTCACTGCCATTACAATTGCTCTGCAATGAGCGCCTGTAAAGAAAAATGGAACAAAGGCTATTTGGAACAGATGATGGAAGGCTGTAACATTATTTCGTTCCTTTTGTGTCAATACTTGGGAATTACGGCTCAAACTTTGGCATGATCAAGGAGGGGATAAACGTAGAAGGTGTGAATGAAGCATCAAATAAGTGGGCAGAAAAACAGGTCAGAAAATCTGGAGGCTAAGTCATGCTTCTAAAGAGCCCCACTATTAGGAGAATCTCCGAAGTAGATGTTCGTTGAATATCCGGATCACCATTTTAAAGGGAAAGGAGACTGACCAAACTTAAAAAGAAGATGATACCCATGCTTGCACTTGGATAGAGGAGGTTTTACCCTGTCCTTGGACCGAAAGCTTGGCCTTGGGCAACACGTACCCGTAGAAGTTGCTTGTACAAATCGAAAAATGAAGAGAAACGAACACTTTTGCTCATCTTATCCCTAGAAAGCGTAGCCACTAATTTTGACGCATTGTTTATTAGAGTGCTACCAATACAAGAAAGTGGCCGGTGCTGTATAGTCGATGATATTTGTACGAGACTGAAATGTGAATTTATATAACAGTCATAAGTTTACATATTCTCTGCCTAGATTAATTGTACTTTTTTTTATCAAACAATAAAATCTTACATTATATGCCAGAAATCAGAACACATTGATGTAAAGAGTTGGTTACATCTCACAAATACAGTGATGAGGCGCAGCAGCAGTAGGCAAAAGCTAAAGACATGCTTTCTCATATTACAAAGAAATGATGCATCAATTGGGAAACAAGTAAAACCACGATAATAAACTACGACATAGGACTGGGAAAAGCAGAACTGTGCCGAATTGGAACTTCTAATAGTGCTCTCAATTATAGGATGGATGATTATTCCAGCTTCTCAAGCTCTCCCATCCTCTCTATAATCGCCTACAAAGAATTGAATGTTTAATAGTCACGTCCACAAGTCATGAAGTTCATGAATTAAAATATCCAACCTTCTTGCTTGTTTCTTGGAGCTCCCCGGCAAGAATGAATTCATCGAGGATAAGATAAACCTAAAAGGATGAGGGAAAACAATTAGAAAAGCTAGGCAGTGTAAATGGCAATGGAGAAAGAACTCTCTGCGACAAAATTCATGGACATTGCGCAACAAGCAGAGCACTGCCGTCTTTTGATTAACAAACAGCAAAAAGCAAAGAATTAAGTCACTATTAAATTTGAGCAAAATGTAACACTTCCAACGGCTTAGAATTGTGGACATAATCAATACAACACGAGAAAAGATTCCTAAGCTCAATCTTGTGAGGCACGACAGGCATCAGAACGAACTCCCAAGACTGGGCCAGGGGTGGACTTAATCCAGCTGACTGGCACTGATAGTGGCAAGCAACCATCTGGAAAGGAAGCAGGTTGCTAACTTGAAAACAGCCTACTTGAACGCCTTTTATAGGTGCTCAAAGTTGAGTAACCATACAAACTCAAAATCTCTATATAAGACTAAGGGGGACGAGTTTTCCTTAAGGAGAATGAATTGCCTCCCAGCGGGGGCCACAACACTTGCATTACTAATTGATCTGGTGACCAGACGAAAATGCAATTAACGCAAGGAAAAGGAGAGGGAACCCTCCAAGAATCATCAAGTTTTCAAGATCATAGAGCAGGTATAAATATTACCAAACAAAGTGAACATAAATCACGCTAGCAACAAACCTTGTGGAAGTTAAATACCAAATCCAGCTCACAAACATTGCTAAAGAAATGATCCAAAATCTCCACGAATAAATGGATGCACTCTAGATAGGCCAATTCATTGTCCGTTATGTCAACACACAGAGAGAAGAACAACCCAGCGTATCTCCTGTATATCACTTTGTGCGTCCGGAACTGCAAGTTCAAGCCACAACCAATCTATCATAAACCCCATCAACAGTTTATGAAAAACGCAATTCATCCCACATCAAATCTCTATTTCAATCTTATTCCAACAATGATGTAAACCGTTTATGTGAAATTGAGGAAGAAAATGGAATTTTACAAACCTCAACAAAATTTGTGAACTTTGGATCTCTGTTGACGACCAAACGATGAACCTAAGAACGACAATGAAAGTCCGAACAAAACCCTAATCAATTGATTAAACAAAGTCGAAGGAAACAAAATCAATCAATACGCATACCTCGTATTCGACCTTGTGCTTCTCTGAATCCTCGAGAGGAACATAGTACTTGGCAAGACGCGTCTTTCCTTGCCTGTTTTGCAGAAGTATGAATCGGATCTGCAAAAATCACATAACCATCAGTATCATCAATAGAAAAGGAATAATCTAGGCCGGAGTTGTGAATCAGCATTCTGATTGCTAAAAACAGTACCATTATTTTTGTGTACTCGAAAGATTAGAAGCAGGCAACAATTACGAATTAGTTGCGGAAAGCGCGAATGTAGCGCCAAAACAGAATACAAGGGGAATTAAAATGTTTGTTCGGTCGTTTCTTCTCGTTATTGTTCGTGTCTTTGCAGTGGGATGGCCTTGTTCAACTTTCCAGCGGGTGGAAAACAAAGAACAAGAACAAGGAATTACTAGGGCGTACACAACTACACATATATTCTGTGCGACTTATTATATCTACGGCTGCGATTAAGACCGATCGAAGGCAGTCAGACTAATATACGGCTGCATTAGGTTACTCGTAATCCGGATTTTTAAAGTCATTCCATAGGACGACTGCTTAATATTTTTATTATTATTTTATTAAAATTTTCAGTTCTTAGCCCTTTAATTTTTTTATCTGTAATTTAAGGACTACTTTAAGAGTCTTGTAAGACGCTTACTCAATTTTTTACTAAATATAATTTTATTTTAATTTGTTAGAGTAAATCTGACCGTTAAATTAAAATGATCAAACAGTCAAATTTTAATTTAAAAAAAAAATAATTTATCTGATTCCACACCTGATAATGTAGTCCATGTAGGAAGTTAGAAACAGTAATCCTGTTATGAATAGCGTTAGCGTGGCAGACCTGCAAATATTTTACGTTTCCACACGCCGTTGATACTTGAATGTGGCTGCGTCGCACTCGCATGAGGGGCAGACGACTGAGCGTTTCATTTTTCCTTTTTTTGCCCTTTGACTGAACGTTTCATTTTTGTCGGGAAAAATACACATTATATCAAATTAGTTTTTTTTCACGTGCGTTTCGTGGTAACTCTATATAAGAAGATTTTAGTAATTTTTTTTGTTATAATAATTAAAATATTATCATATTTTTTATTTATTTTTTAATAATATATATATTAAATTTATCTATATCAACTTTCTTTAAATTAATAATAATAGAAATAAAAAATTATTTTTTAATTAATTACGTAATTAGTATATATAAAACTTTTTTAAATAATAATAATAACATGTATAAAGAGTAAAAATTAATAAAAATATAAAATTAAATATTTATTACTTTATAATATTTTAATACTATTTTTTTATTTTTATATAATTTAAAAATTATATATTATTTTAAAAAATAAGTGTAAATTCAATAAAATTACAATTTTACTTTACTTAATTTAACTGTACTAAACTAGACCGAAATTAATGATGACAATCAAAAAATGAACATATAATTGAGTGAACGCTTAACTCAACGACCTTCGTGCTTCTTCCAATTACCAAACTCGTATATTTTTGTTGAGATATATTAGTAGATCTCTTCTAAAAGTAAATATAAATTTTTTAGATCTCACAAATCTGAGTATGAAAAAAAATTGTTGTAAGACTATTATACTCATTGAATAGCATAAATATAATTAAAACAGAAATAGATACTTAAAATCCTATTGTAAAATGATATATCTAATTTTGCCACAATTATAAGTCAGTTAATAGAATATTCAAAGTTTATTTACATAGAATGAAATATATATTTCAAAAGATTAGCTTATAACAACAAAATAATTGTGAAATGGATGATATCATCATTAACAGATAATGATATTAATAATTTTATTATCTTTAAAATGAAATACGCAATACATATGCTCTAAGATAAAATTCAATTAGAAAAGCAAATTGTTTGGCTAATAGTTTAAGATGATCAAACTACCAGCATGAAAAATAAGACATTATAAATTATTTAAGATAATTATATTTAAATTTTAAGATAATTATAAATTGTTAGATATTTTTAAAATAATTTTTTTTAAATAATTATAAATTGGTAGATTTTTTAAAAAAAGATAAAGTTTATTTTTAAAAAGAAATTTAAATTTTTTTAAGAAAAATACATATTGTTAGATTTTTTTGAAATAGATAAAGTCTAGTTTTTTTTGAGATAATTATAAATCATTTTAAAAAATTAATGTATTTACAATTATTAAAAAATAAATAAAGATATATTTATAATTATAAAAAATAAATAAAGATATAATAATTTAAAAAATTCTCTTATATCTGTATATTTATATATACTATGACTAAAATGATAATAAAATGATAATTCTAAAAATGTCACCAGTTTCGTACTTTGATATTTTTAACCAATTGTTAACCAAACCTTCAAAATAATACGGCCTCTCGCAAAATATTTCACCACAAAGTTATTTAGAACTTTTTTCGTTGAGATATTTAAATATCCATCCCCAAATTCTTTACCTGGTATACCCTCTGCTAGCATCAATAATATGACAAACACGTGTCCACAACCAGCTCGCACATAATCACAGTCCTCTTTGTACCGAGCTAGGAACGAGATGGCGTCACAAAGAGGCCTAACCCAACTGTTTCTTTTCCATTCCCTGTTTTCTTCTCCAGCTTCATATATTGGCAAGGTATGCGAGATTTCTTCATGTCCAACTTGTCGAAAATTACCTGGTATTTTGCATCGTCGTAAAAGTGAAATCACTTCTTTTTTTTATTTGCGAATGCGATAATGTACAAGTCATACCTCATAACCGCAACAGTGCCTTGCTTCACCACATAGCGCATTGATCCTCAATACTAAATACCTATGAGGTACGGTTTCTTCGTCTAGTACCGGAATGTTATTGCGCATAGAGCGGGGCTTTTGCCATTGTGTCAATCACCCGTCTTATGATGCCCTAAAACAGCCTCTCAAATGGCTAGGTTTAGACGTGGAACCTACGGTAAAATTAAGAGTCATCACCGACTGTAAACAAACAAAAAATAAAATCAACAAGTGGATACAAGTCTTAATATAACAATAAAAAATTAAATAAGACATTTTTCTGTTTAAGAAGGCATTACGGAAAATAAGATGTCCCCGGGAGCGATGGCTTCTTTTTGTCGTTGTCGCAGTATTCTTCCACCTTTAAGTTGAAGTGAGGATTACACGTCAGCGACACATTCAGATGCTAGGTATGCCTTATTTGTGATGCAGTGCTGGTAAGAGTATCTCTAGTCCTAAATCTCTCTAAGAAATTAATATTTTTACAACATCAATATTTTATTAATATTTTATTTATTATATTATTTATCTTTAATTTTTAATCTATTATTATACTCTATAATAAAACTTGTCATTATTTTACTCATTATTTAATATATTTGTAACATATAATAAATAGTAAAAAATATAATTATTTGGTTTGAATATTTTTATGAATATTTTCCAAGTAGAGATTGTGAACTAAAATATTTTTTAAAAATAAAATAAATGATAAATTAAATAAATATTTAATTTAAAAATAAATTACGCATAATAGGAAATTACATTAAAAAACCCCATAATTAGCTTTAAAAAATAAATTACGCAAATTAAAAAATTATATAAATAATGAAAAAACATATTTGAAAGGTCAGATTTGTGGAAAATTGAAGATGATAATTTGATAATGAATCCGTTTCGGTTGGATTTGAAAGGTTGGTTCGAGAACTACATCTTTTGGAGGATTATTTTGAATAATTTGGGGTAAAAAAAGATGTGGAAAATTTTGCATTTGTTGGTAGATGTGTTGCCAGTTCTGAAATCGCCGGTTCCGGTTTGTGAAATGTGAGAATCGGAACCAAACCGTGGTTTCCACGGTTTGGTCCGATTCTAGTTTGGTTCAGTTTTAGTTCTATTTTTGACCGATTTTGACCACTTCAATAGCCGGTTAAGTTTCTGTTCGGTTCCCTCTTTTTTTTGAAATTTTGTTTTTAATTCTTTATTTTATCCCGTCAATTTTTTTCAGTTTATAAATTTTGTTATATTTAATAATTAACTAAATTACCAATAATACATTGTATTCCAAAGATTTTTGTTAATAATTTTCAAACAAATTAACTACTCTACTAGTAATTACATCACACAATTTTAAACAAATTAGAAAAAAATCATTAAATTTTATTAGATGCCCTCACTTGTGGCGGATGAATACCATAGTTACAATACCAAATTTAATTAGACAATATAACTATACAATAATTAACAATATATGATAAATTAAAATACAAGTAAAAAGAAAAAAAACTAGAAACTTAAAATGATAAATTAAATTAGAAATTTTCTTAAAATGAATTTTAAAAATATCGAAACTAGAAACTCTTTCTCACTCTCTCCCCTTATCTCATTGGGTAGGAATTGGTTGAGTTTGACTCTCTTGA
>CAODLS012047981.1:0-19646 GCA_948243855.1 Flueggea neowawraea
CAAATTTTATAAAACCAATAAAATGATTACCATTGATTACAAAATTAACAAAAATTCATTTAACAAAGAAGAAAAATATTTCTACCAGAAAATTTAATCGGGTAAAAATACGGGATATTACAACTATTTTGCAAGTATCAAAATGCAATGCATTTGAAAGTTGCATTTAAGGAGTAGTTAGTTGGCGAGACATTAACTAGTGGTCATGGTCTTCGACCATCAACGCTGATAGTTGTTGCAAATGTCCTAATCAAGTGAGTAGAGCATGAGGCCTACATGATTAGAGAGCTAGTGATTCTGGTCATAGTTTGATCAAGGACAAGGTCCAAGTTGTTATTCACATCTTGCATAAAAGTTAGGAGAAAATTGAGTTACACCTAACCTGCGCTTATCTCAAACATCAGATTTTGAGGAATTTGATGATATCTTATTCTATTGGATAAATTCCAATACAAAGTTAAGGAAAAGGTTTAAGCACCTAAGTCCTTAAGAAGTGAAAGACTATACAGAATTTGAGGAAATCATTGAACATAAACAACTTTGACATTTACGAGTAAAATGTTAACTTCCAAAGACACATCATATGTGAGATGATGCACTTTTGAGGGTATATTACTCAAACTCACGCGAGTGAGTAGAGTTACCTTGTTCAATGTTCTTATTTGAATTTCGTCGTTGGCTGACGATTTATTCAATTTTCAGGATCCTCACAATGAAGTTGTGACGTAACTTCATTAAGTTTTAACTAGTTCAAGGAAGGAATAAGTTGAGTATGTAAGAAACAACTCGAAAGTGTGAGTTTGATGATTTGGCATGTACGAATTAGTTTTGCACAAGAGCCAAACATTTTCTTGCATTAAATTCTGTCACGAACTTATTGAAGTTTGCCTTCAATTTGTGTTCTGACAATAACGGTATTTGTTAGACCATGTTTGAGTGGGTGACTACTTATGCACTAAAACTGGTTTCTTAATTAGGTTAAGTACCTAAGTATTGGAAATCCTAGTTTCAATTCGTTGCTGCTTCACGTGGTCATGAGGGATTATGTGAAGTTAATGTGAGCAACTCAAACACTTTGGCAAAATCGAGTACGTCGATTAGCTCAAGTGGGAGTATTAGGCAATTGTGTAAGTTTAAGTTGTCTAATTGTGAGCTTTGCAACAAGAAAATACTAGAGAAAAAACCATTTCAAAAGACATTTAGAGCTAAATACCTATTGTTATTAATCCACTTTTGATGTTTGACATCAAAAGAATGAGAGGATAAGGTTAATGCCTAGCGCTTCATCACTTTTGTATATATGACTGTGAAAGGTGCGATCATATTTAGTTGTTGTTTCTCATAAGTAAGGATGATCTAGTTAGTTCTTACTTCTTGCAAGTCAAGAAATGAATCAAATAAAGCTTTGTGAATTGACTAAGGTCGTGAACGTCTACAAGATGAGACCAAAGCTTTATGTGATGAAAGGAAAGTGAACATAAGTTGTTCATTCTTATACTTCGCGAATAGTACGTATAACGGAGAGGAGAAATAAGCTCTCTTTAATATGGTGAGAACTACAATGGCAATTGCCACAACGTTCAAATTCTATATGCCCTCTAAGTCTGTTACTTTTATCTCTCATGGTTGTGGATTGGTCGAGTGCATGACCCAAACCATATGGAACCAAGAGATGTATTTCCAATGTCTCTGATTCCTAAGTCTATAAAGACTAAGAGACATAAGGTGTTAGTTACCTTGCTGTGTCAAGAATGATACTTTCTTCGTGAGACAATAAAAGTGGCATAGTAACAAGTTACAAGAAGTCACATTCTTGGTGAATATATTTCTTAACTAGGATAAAGTGGAAACGATTTCACTTTCTTTAAGATTCAGGAACTAATACCCTCAGGATCACTCCATCCAAGTGGGAGAAATTTTGAGGAGGATTGGGATGATGAAGAAAGTTGGTCTATGTAAATTGAAAGATTACATCCTTGGATTTTAAAATCTCAAGAGATCGATTTGAGTGATTGTTATCTCTTTTTTTGAAAGAGATACATCGACAAAGTCTTGGAACAATTCAACCTTTATCTCATCTACCTAAAGAGTGTGATGTTCCTGATCCTGAATTGAGTGGGAGCAAGATTCATATTTTCCAGTGGGATTATGAATCTTGATCCTATTGGGAGTTCCTATATGGAACTTGAACCCATTGGACTTTTTTGAAAATACATAAGTCTAAAAGGAATAAAGTCTCACGATGACATTTTTTTAATAAATGAATCGATTGTGATCTTTTTAGTAACCCTATAGGTCAAGAATGAACCCGAGTATATATTAGCAGTCCACTCATCCTAGTATAAATTATATGGATTAATGCAAAAGGAGTGCATAATGGCATTTGTGATTGAACCACGTTTGAGAACTGGTTAATCTACCCAAATGACGAGTATCCATTGGAGATAAGTGGATACGTAAGTGATAGATTGAGCAAGTCATCGATAATCACTTAAAGCGGATTTAGTCAGCAAGATTGGAAAGACCACTTTGTTGGAAGATTTACCTCAACTGAATAGGCTTTAGCATTTGAGCTAGTCTATACCTCGACCTGCATTAATGAAATGTATAAAATCCTTTTCTCAATAGAGAGTTTGGGATAGAAACCTACATGGTTTAACGTAATGGTTTCATCATCTAATGTATGACCTTAGATATTCTTCGAGGGCGATGGTATATTCATATATGTTGTGATAATACCAAGATGAATCTGGTCATTCTTTCCTTGTGTGGATATCACACTTGTAGCTAGTAATGATCTAGCATACTTGAATGACTCCAAAGATTGGCTGGAATCCAACTTTGAGATATACATTATGGGTTGACCTTAGAGTCAAACTCCAAAAGATCGTTTGAGTGAGTTGTTGTTCCTCTCTGAGAGAGATGTATCAACAAAGTCGTTGAACGCTTAAAATATAGAAATGCATAACCCATAGATAATCTTGTTACTAAGATCAATCTTTTTAGCAAGCGCATGTATTCACAAACCATGTGAGAGGAAGAATGTGTAAGGAACATCCTTCATACAAATGTCATGTGAATGTATTTTTGTAATATAGAGTACTTGTGTTGATTACAAGACAATGTCTTATAGTACACATTTTTACACCAGGTATGTACAATGCTTAGAATTTGTTATGCAGTGAAGTTAGCTAGCAAATATTGATCCAACATGAAAGAGGATGTTGAAAAGCAGTGAGAGAAATACTTGGATGCTTTAGATGCACTGTGTTATTGTGAGAGCCTGTGATAAAATGAGACACAATTGCTACTCAACATAGTGATGTGGACGAAAGGAACACATATAAGTGTGTGGCAAGAGAAGTTGAGGCAATAACTTCATAAGCTGTAGTGCGATAAGAAGATTGATCCACTTAGTACTAACCACCTAAAGAACCTACGACAGTCCTTAGTGACAATCGACCTCGATTGCTAAAGGATCAAGAAGATCTATTATAAGTCTAAGCAAATCGAGTTCAAGTATCATTTTTTTGTGAAGGACTTGGTTGCACAAGAACAAGTAAATTTGAATACAAGTTTCACAAAGAGAAGTGAACTTGAAATGTAAGTCCATGCGAGACGTGATTGTAAATCCGTTAGAAAAGCCTGATATAAGGAATAAGTTCCTTAAGACCTGCATAGCATGTGTAATCCCTTAAAGCATGATCTTTAATAAGATCATTGCAGGCAATACACAAGCGCAAATGTTGAGAGTTAACATTTGTTGTAACGTTGAGTGTGAAAGCATGTTGGACAGAGACGTAACCTACTCAAACGGGTGTTTACCTTAGTTTTTCCAGTTTGTTAAGGGAAGAACTAAGATGAGGCTGTTTTTAAATGCAGAAGAGAGCGCATTCATAATCAAGATGTCGTCTTGCATTTTATAGTGGTGAGCCTATTGTAAAAGGCAAGAAAAGTCGTACGAAAAGACATACACCATAGGATAAACTCCTATGATGATCATAGTATTGATCAGATGCTAAAATTGAGAAAATTTATCATATTATGTCTTAAAGCCAAAAGTAATCCTATTAAGGTGTGGATTAAGGTTAGATGGCGAGATGAATCATAACTGAAGCTTCTGTGTGGTGTTGATAACTTCTGTATAAACATGTGCTTCTCCAAGGGAAGGAAAGAACAACACAACACATGATCAGATCATATGTATTATATATGTGACCATGGGGATACATGACCAGACCATATGTATTATATATGTGACCATAGGGATGAAAAAGATTGATAAACGATCTCATTTTTCCTAGTGTGAGACCCTGCCGTGAATATGTGGTTCTCGGTACTACCTACCCTTAAAACCCTTAACACATTCAAAACGTGTAGTTGAGTTTGGTTACTTTAGCTTGCCGTTAATGGTCATAGTTGATTCGACCAAGCGTGGCAAGCTGGGCAAGTAAACTTGGCTATGTGGATTGTCTGGTGTAAGAGGGGAAGTTTGTTCCTAGACGCATTCACACTAGTCTCAAAAGTTTGCTAAGCTGGCTCTCATGTATTGCGTCACATGATGTGTGAACTTTGAGTAAAGTTTTCGTGAGATTGAGAAGTTCGAAAGCAGCGATTGTGTGGTTACGAACTAGGGAAATGAATACGTTTCAACATATTGTGCTGATGTTGCATACACTTTGGTAGAATGAAGTTGTTCTACGAGAGACACCTACTAGCAGGATTGAGATATGAACAGTTATATATCCTAACAGGTGTATAGCAAATATGCTCTCATTGTATGCTGGTTGCGCGGTCTATTTTCCTGTATGACATGAGATCTTTATCATGATTGGTAGTAGTTACATCATGATGCATGACGAGTTATGGTTCCGTCATATGCGAGTAGGGGATATTGGAAAATCGGGTCCGTCCATGACGGTATTGGGTGGAACCTAAGTCCGTTAGTTGTCGGGTTAACTAACGAGCCCAACTAATTATTGATAATTAGTTGTGGGCTTCCTAAATAGGTTAGGAAGGCCCAACTAAGGTCAACTCATCTTATATGAGTAGGAAACCCTAGAGTTGCCTTATATGTGGGAAAACAGATAGTGAGAATAAGTCAAAGAAAGAAATCACGTTCTTTCTCTCCCAACACATAGAGCCGCCACTCTCTTCTCCACAGAAGAAGAAAAAAGTTCTTCTTCCTTTCCCACCAGAAATCCTGCACCAATCTCGGAGTGGCATCTAGACTGCGTAACAGTCGAGTACTCCCGTCGGTAATAACCCGATTGTTGTTTACTCGCGAGACCAACGATGAATCGATCACTTCCGCTGCTGTCCGCATCTGTCCTTGCTATTCTTCCGCTGCCAAAGAGTCGAGGAGTCGAACCGGGCTTCGTTGTTGTTCGTCTATCGACCAGTATGCATATTCCTTCAGAGAGTATGATGATGATGTTTGTGTGTGTGTGTGACACAAGTCTGTATTCTTTTCTTTATATATGATTCACCAAAATTTTAAATAATGGTACTTAAAATTTGAAAATGAAATTTTATATTTTTTTTGTGTGTTCATCGATTTCATACACTGTACATATATTTTCCTTATGGAATTTAATTTTTAATTGTTATCAATTTAGATTTTAAATCTCACAAAAGTTAAATAACTTTAAAAACAATCAGATTTCAATATTAGTAGCATAAAACCCCTAAAAGATTTCTTCCAAAGATCAAACACAAGTAACACAATAAAGTTTCATAGCTGTTATTATTAGACTACCACTCGAGAAGATATCCCTATAAGAGTTAAAAATTAGAGAATTGCCCATAATGAGCATGGAATTAGGAGCTAAAAGATTGCTTTTATCTAGAGTTAGGAATTGACTGGACAATGAGCTAGCAGGAGAGCTAGAGGGCTAGTTGAAACGATGAGTTGGGTCAGCCATATTTTTTAATTTTATTTCATAAATTTATCGTTGAATTTAAATATCACAATGATGAAGTTTTGAATGCCCAGAAATAAGAAAAGATAAAAGTTTTGAATGAACAAAAAGATACAAAATCAAAAGAAAAAAAAGTGCCACATACAGCTTTAAGTTTAAATTAATCATTTAATGCTTCTTAATTGAAAGCTTAAACTTACCTGTATAGCCCAGGTAGTAAAACTGATATAACTCATGGGGTAACGTCAAAAGACTTTGGGCAGCTCAGGGTCTACACAGTCCTGATGCTATCATCAGTAACATCTGCATCCGCTCAACCAGGATAATGAAAAAAACATTAAATGTCTGCCAAAAAAAGGAACCAGAATAAAATTCTTTCATTCTCTTAAAAAAAAATCAATTACGATTGCAAAAACCACGAAATTAAACATTACAAACTACAACCGGTATTCATATGTAACAAAAAAAAGAATAAGATATTACTCAACAGTAACCAATTTACACAAGGATGAAAAAATATAGTAGTTAAATTTATTAGATTTTATAATTTCTTTATATTATATCCTTATAACATTTTAAGAAAAAAGAGTTACCAATAAATATTTATTAAACTTAACAACTTAATTAAATAAGGATAAAATATTAATTTTGTTAATATTTAGTGAAATGATAAACAAAAGAGTACATATACTTTGAGACACTTAAAATAAAAAGCGTGTATATAATTATGAAACGAAATGTGTATATATGTGTGCCTGGGCTCACGGCCCTCACCCCTTAATTCCGTCTATGTCTCTACCAAAAAAGTTGCTAGATTCTCCATTATATTGAAAGGAACTTGAAATAACAAAAAAGAATAATTGTACTTACGATTACACCAGCTGAGACTCCAATGCCCATCAAGAAGTTAGGCACAAGTAATGCAACAATCATTGCAAGAGTCTCCATTATAGAGAAGCAAAAGAAGAAGTTAAGAGTTAAATAGGCATATAGCATGAGAACCCATGTGAAATTTCACCATTTAATACACTATGGTTCCTGAGGAGATAGAAAGAACCAACAGGAAAGGAAATGACGACAGAAAATTGGAAATCACAAAGACAGCTTCTCCATAATGCCCGTTCAGTTTTTCCTGGTTGCATACCTGGTCATGATCATTAACAATCGCAAGTTAATCTATGGTATCACCATCATTAATTTTTTTCCTGAAGATAGAAAAAAATTCTTAAAAATAAAATGTGGGATTTTACCTTCCATTCTTCGAGAATCGATGGTAAGCCTCCAATAGACAAGCAAAGCAAGAAATCATATATATAAGTGTAACATTTAACTCTGTCCATGACTGCTGAGTTGGCTAAACCAATGTCCAAATACATGATTCCGCCGATTATTAATACAAGGATACAGAACGTGATCCTGAGCCAGTAGTAGCCCATGTCTCTCGCCATGTTTACGACAGAACGACTAGTTAGTGTCCGGAGCTGCTTCCAGTTACTAGTACTGCTCTCGTTTCCGGATCCTCTCACCACTATTTCTTCCTGTAATTTCATTAAATCCTTGATCAGAAACCAGTTGTTATTAACGTAGCATAGTATGCTTTTCTTTCTACTCCAAATATCTTTTGAAATTGGATTTAACTCTTTCCCAAAAGAAACCAATTATTTTGTAACTCATTTGTATTGGAATAAATTCAAGCATTAAGTGGTCGCAGGTACAATCCCCTAATGGGAGCAAATAAAATGACAAATCAAACAAAAAACTCAATCTCAAAATAACACATTGTGGAGAAGAATTATTATTAGTTTATATATGACACATGACTACTACATTTGTTAACATTTTGGGGACAGGTTAGCTTTAATCTCGACTCTTATTAATCAACGCTGGAATACTATTAAATTTTATATGTTTAATACAGTATTCAAATTCAAATTTATTATAATTAGCTGCTGTTAACTAATTACTTATTTAATTTTTAAATAATTATTAAGATTTACTTTATTTTTTCATATAATCACTGAATTTTAATACGAGTTCTGAAGATATCATGTTAATTATAATCACTGAATTTTAATATGAGTTCTAAAGATATCACTGAATTTTAATATGAGTTCTAAAGATATCACGTTATTTAAAAAAAAATTGTACAACTATAACTTAAAAATAAAAATTTAATAACTATATTAAAAATAAACTAAACTTTAGGTAAAGAGATAACTAAAATAAAAAAATAAACAATCAAATTTAGCTAAAACTAGAACATCTTCCATGTCAGCCACCTAAGCCCTAGTGGGTACGTTTAAATCGACTGATGGCAACCCCAACTGCAACGTTTTCCATACTAATTCGTACTAACCAGACACGCCTCCAACGTTGTTTACTGGCGACTCTGAGGACATCAGCTAACAGTCAAATCAAGACCGGTTTATGAATTATGAGCTAAAATTGACTTAGCACTACTCCAACTGCAACGTTGTTTCCTGTTTCAGCTAAGATCGGATTGACTTAGAAACACTGCATGCTAGCCGACTGACTGTGATGGATGCGTAAATCCAATTGACTCAGATAATTTTCAGATTCAAAACACTAATTCGAGAAAATTGTCTAGTAGTTGAATATTGACCAATGCTAAAAAAACGAAACAGAAAACATATAAAATGAACTAAATTTTCGAGAGTTGCTTACACTTCTGAGTTTAATTTCACGAATCCTCTCCCTGAAGTTTACTGAATATTTGGACTCCTTGTATTTTTTGAGAAGAATTGCTTTGGTCTCTTCAAGGCTCAAATTCACTTGACCATTCGATTCGAATCCTTCCTGAAGATGAATATGAATGGCATATATTTAAAAAAAAAAGAAATAAAAGACATGAAGTTAGTTCACAATTTAGAACAAGATTATATGGTCACATACTTACATGATGTGCTTGCGTTTTTGCAATCATCTTATCAAAGTCGGAATTGATACATCTAAGGAAGTGATCCGGCAGATTTCTCCTCGCCGGACAAGGAAATCCGGCTTCAGCAAAGAACTGCACTATACAGCAAGTAAATGTATCGATAGTCTAATGGTACTGGAATCCTATGACGAAATATTCAACAGCGCTTTTCTTATGTTTCTTTTTTTTTTTTTACCTTTTCTGCTAACTTTGCTTCCCAAAATAAATTCTCTCTCCATGAGAAAGAAGACATAAGTCATCAAACAAATCATAAATATGGCTACTTGGCTGGTGAATAGAACAGATAACTATTCTTCCATCAAGAGCAACCATTTTCAAAGCCGCAACGACAAAGAAAGCTGAAGCACTATCTAACCCAGTAGTCGGTTCATCAAGAAACATAACATTTGGCTGTGTTAATAGCTCAAGACTTATGCTTAATCGCCGTTTTTCGCCCCCACTTATACCTCTTATGTGCCAATTTCCAATCTTATTATCATCTCAATCATTTAGTCCCATCTTCAACACTGTTTGGTCCACAACTTCATTAATCTCATCATTAGACATTGTACTAGGAAGTCTGAAATGGGCAGAGTATGTCAGTGCTTCCCTGACGGTTAGAGTTCCCAGCAGAATGTCTTCTTGAGTCACATATGACTGAAAACATTAAAATCAAATGTTAGTCGAATAATTTTACGACGAAACATTGCATCTTGTAAATAAATGAATTAATTGTTCGAATGATCAAGAGAGTTACAGTGTTTCTGCAGCTCATGCTTCTCAGTTCCCCATTTAAATAAACATTCCCTGTCATCGTCACGTTTGATAACAGCCTCCCTGTTTTTTCAGTGAAATTTTCGCTGATTAGACAGACGTAACCAAGAAAATCTTGATAAATAAAATAAACAAAAGAAGGAGGACTATGGTGAAATTTTGGCTGTAAATCTTGACGGATATAGTCGAAAGACTTGCACTAAAGATGGAAAGCGTAGGGACTGTTCCTCAAGTACCTTCCCGAGTTAGTCTTTAGGAGAAAAATAGGGGCCTGTTTAGCTTGGAAAAGTGTATTTTATTTCTCTGTTTTTTTGGGAAAAAGTGAACAATATCTGAAATTTTTTCTAAAACCGTCTGTGTTTTCAATGTGTTTATTTTGTGCAGGATTGCGAGAAGCAAGACCTACAGACTATGGAGTCTAGCGCCTTACAGTTGAGTCACGGTACTTGGATATGTATTACTCTATTATAAATTTTATTGTCAATTTTAGAGTGACAATAAAAATGTTTCTCTTCTTCACAACCAGAAATAAAAAGAAGCATAAACAAAATCAACAGCCTAGCAAATAATAGCTTTGCTCTTTTCTTGCTTTGCTGATCTTCAGGACTATTTGGAAAATTGTTAAGGAAGTGAGAAAGAAGTGTCGGGATATATGTTACCAGCGAGCACATCGAGAAAGGTTGATTTTCCAGAGCCAGAAGGACCCATAACAGCCATGATGCGATCAGGTACGGCATAACCAGTTATGCCATTCAACAATATCCTGTTTGCTCCATTCGTGGCTATCACCATTACATCTTCCCAAACCAAATATGGACTTTTTGATTCCATTTCTGAAACCATCATGTCTGAACCACCAGACCGTTCTGCATTCTCATTCTGTGTTATCTTCATTATAGCATGCATATTTTTTTTTTAAATTTCTGATCAATATAGTTCCTACTGGAACTAGGGGAAGCTGTTTCACTTATATAGACAAGGATGGCACCAAAACTGTGCTGATATTAGTGACTGCAGGACCCAATGATATACGAACCAATACCAGCAAATATGATATTATAGATTGCTAGGATATAAGTGTAAACAATAATAATTTCACATTGAAGAGGTGTGGTGTGTATGAATGATTTATAAGTGGTCTGAACTTATAACTTATTGTGTTAAAGTTTTGGATAAAGATATGGTGTCAGATTCACTTGTATGCTCATTTCCTAGGCCCATGTGTGAGGCAAATCTCTACAAAGGTCTACTGGTCCAACAAATGATATCAGAGCCAACAGTTCGATTGGGACATTCAAGGAAGAGTACAATGCGGTGGTGGTAAAGAGCTATATTGACTGGTGTAGCCCACTACAAAGAGTATCATGCTTATTTTTGCATTTCCTTTTGGTGTCTACGAATTTAATGCCAAACCATTCTAAAGCAAATCCATATTAAGTATTCATCGCCCACCTAATAAATAAAACCCACAGGTAGCTAGAAATTGTTAGATTAGATTTTTCGCTTGACGGTGGCCATAAACATAATAAAGGCTAGTCGGCAAGGATTACAGTGGTAAGTCTAATCACAGGAGTTGGGATAGGTTTCAATTTTTTCAAAGTGGATCCACATGGTAAGGAAACTTATCTTTCAGATTATTAAGGGCTTGTTTCTTTTAGTGTAACCATAAAAAATTGAGGGCATTTCAGCAGTAAACCAAACAGGCTCTAACGCTTTTGTGTGTGTGATTTGACCATTTCTGCCTCCATCAACCTGTTCAAAAAAATTATATATTTACAGTGATTATTTTTTTCATGAAAGTAGTAAACATGAGTTCCTCTTTTTTTTTGGGTTTTCAAAATCAAAGGATTAAATTCATTCATGAAAGCAATAGCAAAAGGAGGAGGGATAAAATCCCAAATGCAGGAATCAGACAAAGAACTTGCGGCTCGAGCAAACGCATGAGCTACAGAGTTCGCAGATCTCCTAATAAATTCTACTCTGACATAATTAAGAGTAGTTGACTAATCAATACAATCAGAGACAAGGAAACCAATTTCAGAATTGCAGCAACAGTAAGAAGACGGTCACTCCAGATAATCACCTTCTCATAATCATCTCTCGTAATCCATCTGAGGGCCTCCCTAAATATTATTCTTTTCATTAAAGTAGTGAACATGAGTTCCTAAATATTGATATATACAAATGATTGGTTCAAGGTTTAGGAAGTCGTGTTCCGGTCTGGTTTATGTTCAAGGTTTGAACCGCCCATTTAACCACCGGGTTTGGGCGGTTCATGGTTTTTCAATACCAATTTTTCCATTTTTCTCATGTTTTCCTTATATTTTTCTCCATGTACAAAATTTCAGTACTTGTATTTTATTTTGACAAGTTGCATTTTTCAAGGTAAGTTGTATCTTGTCACTTGTATTTTTTTTATAAGTTGTATTTTTTAAAGTTATAGTTATATTTTACTACTTGTATTTGTTGTAAAAAGTATATTTTAATTGATTTATTACTTGTATTTTTTTCTTTTTACTTGTGTTGCTTCCTTAAAATAACTACACTACTTATCGTGTTAATTAATGATTAGGAATCTATGACTTATGTAGTTTAATTAAAATTTGAAAACTGAAAAAATAACCCAAACCGCCCAAACTATTAAATCAGAACCGTTGAATCAAACCGTTCAAACCAAATTCAAACCACAACCAGGACTGTGTTTAGCTCTAGAGGAATAAAATTGCGTGACGGATGACTTATAAAAAAAATAACTTGTTAATGTCATATCATAATAAGTTGTACATGAGTTTAAGAAAGAAAAAATTTATATTATCTTGTGATAACTCAATTGTAAATTTTTCATTTATAAAAATTAATTAAGATCTAAAATTAGAAAGCGTCTACATCTCTATATGTATACACTAATTTTTCACTTGTACTGTAACACGCTGTAACATGAAAATTGACAATTATTGTAGAAAGTAGAGAAATTTTATTGATAATGAGTTAAACCCTTGGACTGTGTTTTTAGGGCGTATTTACCTATTTATCTATATCTATACTATATTAAAAAATGCAGATATTGAAAAATAAAAAAGAAGAAGTCAAATATATTCTTAATTAAAGTTCTAAATTACTTATTTATAATTAAAAATCTGAATTATCTATTTTATTATATTACTATTAAACATACATGACTTAAAATCTTTTATTTTTTAATAAGTACTTGACTTAGAGTTTAATATTAATTGAACTACGTTCCTAATTTTAAATATGATCATGCCAGACTTATCAAAATGAATTTTATTTTCTAAAATAGAAAATAAAAAAATTGTTTTCTAATTTTCTATTTTGTACTTGTTTTAAATTTTCATAAATGAAATATTTTTCAGGTTTAAAAAAAAGAACAGAAAATAAAAGACACTTATTCAAACTAAATAGACCCTAATTAATTCCCTTAGTAATTTACAAAAATGATTGATAAAAAAATAATGAACTTTACCGATGGAGTAGACTGCAAAAAGAAAATTATTGGATTACATATTTTAACATAAAAGTTATCTTAATACAAATAAGATCACGATCATCATTGGCATATTCGTCAAGAGATTCTGCAATATCTAAGATCAACAGGACTACAGGAGAGATTACCTTAATTTAGGATTGGAAGGTGTAGAAAATACTACTTCAGTTATCTTAGTCTTGCATAGGCTTCCTCACTCAACTGAAGATATGTGTGATGTGTCGTGAATCAAGAGCTATGTATTGACACTGGCTATTAATACACTCCAAAATCGTACATTGCCATCATAAACGATTGTATGAATGAATGGAAAATGGAGGATGTCGTGGTTGGGAAGCATGACTGTAGACGGAAGACTTTGCTTCTCCTTTAAAAGTTGAGTATCTTTTCCTGTCCCCATGCATGCGAGAGCATGAAATGCAGAGGCGACATTGTCTAATACTTGAGTGAATTTATTCTTAGGATTCTTGTGAGAGTATGGATTGCCATCTATTAAAACATGGATTTGAATATTCAAAGTGCCTAACATATTTGGTGTGTTTGGACATCCAAAAAATATAATACAAATAATAATAGAATACAAAAATAATTAACGTAGTTCGGTTTCTTAATAAATTTATGTCCATGATCCATTAAAATAATATTTATAATTTTTAAATAGACAAAATTGTAAATAATTGTCTCACTCTAGCAAACCTAAAGTCCAAATTATACTCTTTTTAATTAGTTGTGTAATATATGGTATTTTTGGAATTTAATTTTGGTTATTTTCTAAATATTTTTGAATTAATTTTGGTTATTTTTTAATTAATTTAGAAAATAATTATTAATGTTGAAAAATTATAAATTTTGTTTAAATGTTAATTGGGTGATTAATGAATATTTGAAGTGATTAGAGTTGATTAATTAGGTGTAAATTGGTTCAAAATAAAAAATAAAATCGGAATGAAAGAGGAATGAGCGACTGGGTGCCTATGTGCATGAGGCATGTTACATGTTGTTTGGACCATGTAGAGCTTCCGTCCGCGGCAAAGTTCAGCCGTCCGTCGTTTGCCCGGTTTTGATGTCGCACGAAACAATGCGTCGTCTGGTCGAGAGAAAGCGGTCGTTCGCCGCCTCTGCATGTCGTCCGTGTCCTACGCAGCAAATCCCACCTAAAGCGACGCCGTTTTGTCTGCTTCCCTTTCAAATCACCAGCGCCCAACCGCCCAAAAGTCTGATTTTCTTTAAATTTTGCAACCCGATTCCACCGCCCATATAAGCTCTTTTTCTTACTTTTTTTCTTCATTTCATCACTCCAGAAAATATTCTTCAGTATTCTCTCAACTTCCACTCATTTTATCTTCATTTAAGGTAAGAATTAATGGCTTAATCTTCATTCATTTTCTGTCAGAAAATATCCTTATTTTTCTTCATTTCCAATTTTAATTCATAACTGTTAGAGGTTGTTTTGGAGTTTCCTTGTCATGATTTCTGGAGGTTTTTAAGGTTGTTTTAGGTTGATTTTGATGGAGATAAAGGTGGGAAACAATGAGAGTAAGTGAAGGTGGTGTTTTAGAGTTGATGTGTTAATATTTGTTGGTTGAAACCGAATTTGTTGGACTGTTGGATGGCTTTGGTGATTCTGGGTTGAGTTGGAAATAAATTCATGATTTATGGGCTGTTGAATAGTAAGCAGGACGTGTTTTGATTGGTTGAAAATGTGTAGTTACGGGTTTTGTATTTTTAGGGACCATTTGATGTAGTTGGTAACAAAAAGGACCAACACTAAAATTTTGCAAGTTCTGGAATTTTATTTAGGGACTGCACTTCATATTTTATAAGTTGGGTCAAACTTTTAATTTTGAAAAGTAGAAATCTATATGTAATACCCCGCCTAATTTGATTGGGATTCTTGTAGCATTCCGTTATGTTCTAATCTAGTTAGAATGTTCAAAACAATGTTTTTGGAGTGTATTAAGTTCATTGATCTTGTGGAATTTGTTTGGAGTTAATGGAAGGAAGCGAAGATATAATTTGGAAGGTTCCAGCCCCTAAAACATGAGTGATGAGCTGAAACGGGTGTCTCGGAACCTGTTCGAAGTGTTTCATGGTTGTCTGCAATGAGACGCGCGTCTCTCACCATGTAACACGCGTCTCTCAGCTTGGAAGGTGTGAAATGTGTGTCTTTCGAATGACACAGGCGTTTCGGCTGTTAAAACAACCCCAAAAATGCTGCGTTTTGACCTACTGTGTTTATAAAAACCTTAAATCTGATACCCTTCTTCTTCCTCCGGCATTTTCACGAATTCTCACCTCAAAACTGTCCCAAATCCGTCTCTCTTTGTCCCAATCCATTCCTCTTCCATTCCTAAGGTAAGTTCATCAATCTCTCTTGGTTTATGCTTCCATTTAATGCAATTTTCATGGTTGGGAAGTTGTTAAATGAAAATGGGTATAGATGAGCTAGGGTTCGATTTAGCCTTGATTCTGGGCTTGATTGGAAGTTGTTTTTGGTTGATTTATGTCTAAGGGACATGGAAGAACATGATTCTAAGTAGAAATTGAAGGATTTTCATTGTTTGTTCTTGGAGCCTAGGAATCCGAATTGTGAATTGATTTTTGAGGATGATGTTGAGTTTATTTGTTGAATTTGAGGCTGGATTCATGTTTAGGACATCAATTATAGTCAATGTGGGTGAATAGAAATTTTGGGCATCGATCGAATAGAGACGTTTTTAGTTTTATAAATTTTGGAAAGTTTGCTCTAGATTTGTAATTTTTGTAAAGTTGATGCCAAATCTGTAATTTTGGAGAATTATGGACAGATTTGTAATTTTGGAGAATTTGGGAATAGATTTGTAATTTTTGAAAAGTTGGAGTTTAGATTTGTAATTTTGGAAAAAGTGGAGGACCAACTTGTAATTTTACAAGTTAAGGACTAATTTGGGAATTTTAACTACTTTGAGGACTAGTTAGTAATTTTGAAATATTTTGAGGACTGATTGGTAATTTGCCAAGTCTCGGGGACTAAAACGTAATTTTACACTGGTCGATGACCAAACTTAATTTTGCGTAGATTTTGGATTTTGGGTCCATAATGATTGGATGTCATTCGATATGGATATTTGGGATCTTTTGAGATCCGAGTTTGCATCGGCATTTGCATTTGGTATTGCCATAGTATCGCATTTTGATTTGTCTCTTATATATATATATATATATATATATATATATATATATATTTGCTTGTTTGTTTGTTCAGCTTCTTGTTAGTGTCAGCAAGATCAGCCACCGACAAGTGGAGCTTGACTGACATTTTGCACTTGGACTTCCAGGTGAGTGAATAGCAGCTTCAAACACATTAACTGTGTCTCGAAACTGTATTTTTTTTTGTTGTGCACGACACATATTTGAAATTGGACTAATCTAAGGATTGAATAAAAATGAATTGATTATATGCTTAATCATGATTTCGTTTTGAACTAATATATAAGTATTATATATCTATTTTGATTTTGATGATGTTAAGCATGTCTTTGATTTCATACTAAGTATTAGTATGTTTTAATTTTGATATGGGACTCCTCTGTTACGAGGGTAAGACATGACCTTTGGTATACCAATGCTTTGAGAAAGCCCAGCTACCAGGGTTGCTGGTAGCCATGTGTCCTGATCCGACACATGATTTGCTATAGATGTAGGCAGAGTCCACATCAGTTTGTATTAGTGTTGGATGCACACCTTTGGTTTAGTCCAATGTATATTATATAAGTTTTGAGCTGGAAAATACGATTTGAATTTGAAAAAAAAAAAGATTTTAAAGCCTACGTGCTTGTTGGATGCTTTGGTTGCAAACCTTTGCAAAATGAATTTTTGAAAAACGATTATTTATATAGTGTGTATATATATACGTACTTATATTTATATATATCTGCTTGTGGTATTTTCAAAACAGTTTTTGTGAGGCCTGTATGAGGCGATCTGAAGTGTTATTCTTCATTGGGCCTGACCCCCTTTGTTTCTCTGTCTACTTTGATTTTCTTATCACAGGTGCACAGACTTTTGGCTTCGGCAACCATTATGCATCTCGTCACTAGTGAGGCGTCTTTGGTTAGTGATGCCCTTTTGTCCGGGCTCTTTTTTGTTTTTGTTAGAGTTCCACACTAGGATGTTGTAGGGTTACATGTTTGCTATTTGTATTTGATATATTATATATTCACGATATATTTTTGGATATATTTCCATTTGATTTATAGTATCTATTTTACTACTTATGCTTTAAACGATAAATGATTTCGTTAAACGTTTTAATTAATGATTAAACATTTTGGGTAGTATGTTCTAATTCTTTGAGGTTTGTGCGAAACGGGTCGGGCTCCCATAGACGGTTCGCCTTGTACGCCGATCTCGGCCCGGTTTTGGATCGTGACACTATATTTGTAATTTTAGAAAGCTTAGGATCAAATTGTAATTTTTGAGAAATTAAATCTAATTTTGTAATTTTAGGAAATTGGAGGATTTAAATATAAATTTAAAATACTTTGAGGACTAATTAACAAATCCTAAAAATTTTAGGGACTAAGTTATAATTTTTCAAGTCTCGGGGGACTAAAACATAATTTTACATTGGTCGGAGACCAAACTGTAATTTTATGTAGATTTTGAATTTTGGATTAAGAATGATAGAATATCATTCGAAATAGATTTTTGGGGATTTTTGAGGGTCCGGGTTTGCATTTGCATTGCATAGCATTTGGTACAACTACAGTACCTCATTTTGATTTGTCTATGATATATTTGTTGATATATATTTGTTTATTTAGCTTCTTGTTCCTGTCAGCGAGACTAGCCACCAAAGAGTAGGGCTTGATTGACGTGTGCTCTTAGATTTCTAGGTGAGTGAATAGCAGCTTTAGACACATAGGTTATGTCTCGAAACTACTATTATTTTTGTTATGTTGGACATACTATTTTGAATATGGATTAATGAATAAACTGGTTATGTGTTTAATAATCAATATTGTGTTTTGAACTGATATATATGTATTATATATCTTTTTACGAATTTTGATGCTAATTGCATGTTATGATTTTATACTATGTAATAGTATAACACGATTTGGTTTTCTAATATGGAGCACCCGTGCTACGGGTAGTAGTAGCCTTTGATATACCAATGATTTGATAAATCCCAACTTCTAGGGATGCCGGTAGCCATATGTTCTAATCCAATACATGACGTGTTAGTGATTAGTGGCGGAGTCCACATCACATATGTTTTAGTGCCAGATGCACATATTTGATATGGTCCCATATTTACGATATATGTTTTGACTCTGAAACTATATTCGATATGTTTTTTTGTGCGTGCTGTTTGCTTTGTTTGTGAACATTTTGGAAAATGATTTTTGAATGCTACTACGTATTAGCGTGTATAAATATAAATAAATATATATATATATATATATATATATATATATATATATTTGACCACCTATATTGCATGTGGTAGTTTTGATCTGTTTTCAAAACAGTCTTTGTGAGACATGTATGAGGCGGTCTGGAGTGTTATTCCTCACTGGACCCTGACCCCCTTTATTTTCTGTCTATGTTGATTCTTGTATTTTAGGTTCATAAATTTTGGCTTCGGCAACCATTCCGCATTTTTTGATTACCAGTGAGACGTCTATTGGTTAGTGACGCACTTTTTGTTCGGGCTCTTCTTTTGTATTGTTAAAGCTCCACACCGGTATGATGTTAGGTTACGGGATTGCCACTTTGGGTTTTGATATATTTACATTGATATTATTTTAATATATCTATTTAGATATATGTATATTTGATTTAAGATAAACTTCCTTTATATCTCGTTTGCTTTTGATAAATAAATGTTTCGATAATTAAATAATTCGGGTAGTGTCACGACCCATTCCCGGACCGTGACTGGCATACGAGGTGAACCATCTATGGGAGCCCGTCCCATCTCGCACATGCCTCTAAGATACAGAAACTATACACCCATTTGATTAAAACTTGTTACTAAAATCGTTTGAGAAAAATCATATATATATTAATAAAATATATCAAGGAAATAAATACAGTCGATAAATTGCAAAATCCAATATCCCCCAAAATAAGACCCACAATCAGCGGACTCCATAACCCAACAGTATATCGGAGTGAAGCATCTAAAACAAATGAAGTAGCTCGACTGTAATATTCCGTATTTTCCCCGATTGAATTTTCTGGTAGAAAATTTTTTTCTCTTTGTTAAATGAATTTTTGTTAATTTTGTAATCAATGGTAATTATTTTATTGGTTTTATAAAAATTAATATGGTCAAATTTTTGTTGATTTTATTGATTAGAATTACTATTTTCAATTTATTTTAGTAAGGGAATATTTTGTTAATTTTTATTAAATATTCTGAAAATTTTCTAATTAATTTCAAAAATTATTTTTGAAATTTGAAGAGTTAATTTTAAGTTTTAAATGTTAATTTGGTGTTTAATGAAGTTTATAAATG
>CAODLS012048162.1:0-14993 GCA_948243855.1 Flueggea neowawraea
TGAGACAAAAGGACTAAATATCAGACTGTGAAAGGTTATCTCAGATCACTGACATCCACTCGATTTTGGGTTGCGATAATGTACTACTAGATGTCGCTTATGAAATTTGGGCCCAACGGTTTATGACAAGGCCCATTGATAAATTCGAGTGGGCCTATTGGGTCACACACAAGAACGAATTGGATTGTTTACAAATGTTCTCCCTTTTTTGATGATTGAATTATTAAGATAATTAATTTGATTAATCGATAATAATTCAGGGTTTTATGATTTATGTGTTAAATAAGATTTAATACATAATCCATTAATGTAATGGACTTTTTAATATGAATCACTAATTATTTAACTATATGTGACATAATTTGGCCAATGAGTGGTTTGTTATTGTGATAATGTATGATATAATGAAAAGCCCAATAACATTAATAAGACCCCATGTGAATTTCGGCATGCCCAACCTATTTAGGAGCATGAAAAATTCGGCACATTAAACCTAAATAGGAGGGAGAAATTTCGGATCACATGTTCCTATTTTTTAGGAGTCTTTATCGTTGTAAGACAAGGAGAATTTTAGCACATGCACAAAATAATTAGGAGTCCAAGACTAATTAGGAGTCCAATTCTTGTGTGACAAGGAAAATAAAACCCTAATTTGTATGTGACAAATTTAATTAGGAAGTTTCTAATTCTTGTGGGACAAGAAAGACAAACCTAGTGAGACTAGGATTGGAAATTGGACACACTTCTTCTAGACTAGGAAGAGGTCGAATCCTTGGAAGGCAAGGAGAGGGAAATTGTGCCCTTTTTGTGCACCTATTTAGGTCTTCTCATATGCTTATAAATAGGATACACTCATTGCCATTCCATTCATTCCAAGGCAAAGCCGAAATTAGGAGTACCATATTCAAAAAGACAAAATTATTTTGTGAGCTTTAGAATAGGATTCTAAAAGGGTGCTAGTACACTCCACCGATCCAAGGTAAGTTCATTTGTGTGGATACCTCTAGACACATTCGCGTAAAGGCAACGTGAGAAACAAAGGGTGGTTCGGGTTTTAATACTAAAAGCTACACAAACATCTCACACGATCAAACTTTCGAGCATTGGATCTAAGGTAGATCTTCTAACCCTAATCATATATGCTGATGCGCATGGGTCCTTGGGGGAATTCAAAGCTTAAAATTTATTGTTATTTCCACTACATAGAATGCTTATGAATGTCATTAAGTAACCGCGAATTCCAACAGTTGGAGTGCTAAGATGTATGGGCAATGGACCCTTATGCAATTTTATTGGATGACATACGAAGAAATTAATCATCAGTGTTTAGAAGTTGATTAGCCTAATGAAAGAACGAGATTGGGGGAGATTTCTCTAAGTTTATGGATATTCGGTATATGATAAATGGAGAATTATACTAGATATATTTTTCAAATAGCCTAAGGACAAAAATGTTATGTAATTATTGATTTGGTGATAAATTCAATTGGTGATTTCATTTGGTCACAATTGCAATTATGGATATGATCTAAATTCATTTATAAGCATATGGACTGACTCATGGGTTCAATTTGATTGGACTTTAAGTTTTGGACATCGAATGAAATTATTGACAATTCAGAGACTACGACTAAATTTAACGATCAAGAAGTTACAATGAGGATGAAGGATTTGGAGATGATATATATTATCATTATAAGAATCCTAATTTTATTGCATATTACAATAACTGATTTGGTTAGTTTGAGCTTGGGAGACTTTGAATGTAATGTGGTAAAATCATTATGTGTTAAAATAAGGATTGAGAAAGTAATTTGTACGACTATAGTTTGGGAGATTATTTAATCTTTATCAATAAGTCAAAGGATATGTAATTGACAAGGTTTAATATGGAAATTTTGAATTGATGGTCTGTAATCCTGAGGGAGGAAAAAATGTAACAATGTGATTTTGCGGTTATTATTATTTGGTAAAGATGGTAGAGTTTGATGTGTGTTGAGTAAGGTTAGATTCACGTAAGGCATAGGGGTTAAATGTAAATAAGATATGAGTTTGGAGATTTCACGAACTGTGTATTAGTTAGTACTGCCGAGGATGAGAGTATTTGATATAGTAAAAATGTTTCATATACACTCAAGGTTGTTCAGCCCTTTTGGATTGCTCTGACGTACGTTATTGATTGGCTTATATACATTGATCATTGATTCTTTGGTTAGCATATGCCATTTGATCTACTTGGGTGCATCATTTACCATTTGGCCCAGTTTACATACGTTATCTAGCATTAATATACATTAGCATCTTTTAGACTCTTATTTCACAACTCCAAGCTGTTTTCATAATTGCTTCAGATCATAACATTTGTCCATCATCAAAACCCTTATTCAGATCACAACATACACCATTCTAAGACATGATAGAAATTTTGTACCTACTTTGAGTTATCTTTGGAAAAAGACCACTTATTAGTCTTGTTTCCCTTTGTTTGTACCTGAAGCTCAAATAGAGAAAAGTATTTTTTTTGTCGATTTACTAATAATATAATATATGGAAATTCGAGAAAAATGATAAGGCTTTGAGATGAGTTAGATTGACGAATTTCCTGGAGTTGGAGTAATAGTTAATGGAAATGTGATTTATCTATCTGTATATATATAAATGGGATATCCCTAAAGCATAATTCATGAAGTAAACATGGAGGATGAGACACAAATACGATTTGAGGAATGCTAATCGAGTTCTTATGTAAGTGATATGTCGGAGCAAAATTTCAAAGAGATATAAACTTGAATATAAGGTTGGTGACATTTGAGGTAGTAATTAATATCAGCGCTTAAAAGGACTAAGCATAATTTTTGTTTAGAGTTTGGATATACATCACATTTGGTCTAAGATATATTTGATTGATATGTCGATTAGAGAGGTAAGAAGGATTATGAGTTGAAAGTATAGATTTAGGAGAAGAATCCAATATTTGTGCCTAGAGAGCGATCAATTTTTGTGAAGTAATGGTATTGCGAGAGAGATATCTTGGTTCTGTTAATTTTACAGATACTTGATATGTGGTAAACGGATGCTGATATTTGAGATATGTTAAATAAAGGGTGATATTCGACATATGACTAAGGGAGGTTGATAATAGATAAACCAGACAAATAGCCTAGGGCCAAGGATGATATGGAATTCTGGATTTGTTGGTAAATTCATTTGGTGAGATCATTCGGTTAATACTATATTTATCAATGATAAAGTGGCGAACTGATTTAGTGAGAATTGTTAAGGTAAATATTTTAGTTGTTGACATCTTGTTTAGGTTAAACGCTTACACTAAGGACTAAATGATGGATTAGGTAAATAAAAGGAATACATAAATACAAATTAAGACATGAGGAATGAGGTTAAATTTGATTAGTAGTTGACTGAAGTGGGTGAAATGATTATGAACATTTGTAGTACTAAATTTGATTGTATGATACAGGTTGACTTACGGATTTCATATTCAATTTAGACTATGAGATTGGAGAACCTGTATCAGCTTGATGCGATCGTTTTGGGGATTGACCTTTTGTTTGAGGTTAAATATTTATGAAAAGAGTTAAGTGAGGAATCATGTAAATATGGAGGTAATAGAGATGTTGCAACAAGATTTGAGGAATTAAGTTCGATTCGATTAAAATTTTCACTGAAGTAATACCAAAATGATTACAATTTTGGGATATGATTGGAATTTGATTCAAAGCATATTGGACTAGCTTATGGATTTGATTTGATGCGACTACAGAATTTGGAACCTAGGTGAATAATTTTCTAGATTATTGATGCTACCTTCATTTTTAACATTTGGGTATGTTGCATATTCCTTGTGACCTGTAGTTGCAATTTGAGTTAGAAGTACAATTGTGATTTAAATTGAGATGATTTCGCTAGATACTATTGAGGTTGCCTCCTTCTGTTTTGTGTCCTTGATTAATTAGTAAATTTCAATTGTTAGTCCACGACAAGTGTCTGAATTTGTGATTTCAATAGATGGTTTTCAGGCCTTTGGATATGGATATCAAGTATGCATAAACTTTGGGAGTAATAACTAGTTAAGATTGAGAGCCAATGTTATGACCATTCTTAGGGTTTGAGAAATTATGTATTTTAAAGATATGATTAATGGAAGACTAATCAAGATATAACATGGTGAACAATGTTAGACTAATCAAATGTACCTCGGCTTAACCTACATAGGTTAAGCCGAGGTACATTTGATTAGTCTATCATTGTTCACCATGTGAGCTACCCATTCAGTTTGTCTTTGTGCATTTTTACATTTTAAGTATGTTCCCTTGAGAATATGTTCCTTTGTATCCTTGTATAATCTAGGATCTCATGTTCTGATCCTTAGGAATTTTTTCCTAGGTTTGTTCCCTATTTGTCGCCAATGTCAGTTGAGGTTAGGCTTAATTTGTCCTCCGATAGAGCATAAGTGGATGTCCTATAGAGGCATCATTACATTAAGTTGTGACATAGATACCCGCACTTGTTCTATTCCATCGATTGTAAGTCAACACCTTCTATATCTTCATGTGCAATTTCAGTGTCATCCTTTGCATGTTTGTAATCATGGTATGTGTAGTATGGAATGTTGGTGGAGTGATAGTCGGTTCTTCTATGAGTGATCTGTTAAATTATGGATTACGCTCTGATTGGGGATTTATATCTGATTTCACTATTTGAGTACTAGATTATGGATTGATTTGGGAGTCGAGTTATATTATTAACTATGTTGTATCTCAGTATGTCTGCATATTTGGGTTTGAGCGGCCTAGAGCATTAGTAGATTCTATGTGGATTTACATGTTAAAGATTCGTGTTATGTTTTGATTTGGGTACTTAGGTTCGATTTCTGATATTGGAATATTGGAGTTTGATTTAATCGATTATTTTATCTATGTTGGTGATTAATGCCTTTCTATAGAAATTTTGATCTAATTTGTGTGGAAATTCGAGGACAAATTTTTTTAAGGGGGAAGTATGTAATACCTCATCCGCTCCGACTAGGTCTTGTCTAGTATTTTGATCAACCTCAATTGGTTTTCATTCAATTCCTATTCAATCATTCAATGTTTCAGATAATTATTTAGTGTTTGGGGATATTTGACAAATGTATTTTCTTGAGTTTGGGTCTCGCTGAGCTCCGAGCATGACTCGATGCATGTTTGCAACCGAAAAAAGTCGAACAATGTTGTCTTGGGCATGACAACGTATGTCATCCTAAGTAAGACGTACGACATGTGGAGAAGGCATATAACGTACATTTTGATTCGAGCAACGTACGTTGTACATGCAAGACTTATATTATACATATTGCAACATATGTTGATCAATGATTTGCAGAACATAAGCTTCTAGACGCGATTTTCATCCATATAAAGTGTGTTGTGCATATGGCGACATACGTTTGACCCCAAACGTATGTTATATTGTTGAAGACGTACGTTGTGCCTTAAGAATCATTGAAATGGTGCGTTTCGATCTGTGACTCTTTTAAACCCCCAAACCCGACCGCTTCGGCCTTCATTTGTCATTTTCACAAAATCACTCTCCAATTATTCCTCTCACTCTCTCATTTCCTTCTCATCATTCCCTAACATCTCTTGAGGTAAGATCATGCTTCTTTTATAATTCTTTCTTCATTTTATCCGTTGGATTGAGATTTGATTTGTTGAAGCATATGGATGATAGTTTTGAAGTTTTCGGGACAATTTTGATGATTTATACCCAAACATGAGTTGTTTATGTTAGATCTTGATGGATTAAGGTTAGAGGAACCTAGATTGAGCTTGGATTTGAGAGATTTGATGTAGTTCTTAAGTGGGCCATTAGTACATGTTTGAGTGATTTCTTGATGATTTTGAGTTGTTTTGATGAAATTGTTGATAAATTTTTGTTTCTGAGGTTGATTCAAGGTAATGTGGATGGTGTGGAATAACATGTATTGATTGATACAAATTTTAGGGTGTTTTTAAAGGATTTTTGTTGCCAAGACTAAAATGATAATTTTAGAACGTTTGACGTCTGATTTGTAAATTCTGACTAGTTCAAGGATTGATTTATAATTTTTGAAATATTATAGGACAAATCTATAATTTTCCATGACTTTGAGGACTAAAGTGTATTTTTGCAAAATTTGAGGGAATAAATTGTAATTTTAAAAAGATGTTCAATATTCGATCGAACTAGGCTTTTCAACATCGTCTGGGTTTGGGACATGCATCTACATAGCATATATTCCGCATTTGTCATGGTACTGTATTTGCCTCCAATGTGATTTGTTTCCTTATAGTTCCATTTGATTTAGTCATTTGTTTGTCTTCTTAAGCTTCGTTCAATATCTAAAGTGACTGGTCATCCATCAATAGTGTGTGGCTGGATTATTTTACTCAGAGTCTAGGTAAGTGAGATAACAGATTTAGACACATAGACTATGTCTTTTTGAACTTATATGTTTTTATGGTGTTTGGACCTCTGCATGTAATATAGAATAATTAAAGGCTTGGTAATTTAAAATCTGACTTATGTGATAATTATGGAATAAGAACTCTATTTTCTAAAAATTATTATAATATTATTTTCTGTAATAAATCCTCTTATGTGCATGCTCGTGTGCTATTTATCATGTATATATTATATTATTTTGATATGTACACCTAGCTATGAGGTGTGTAGCATTTGGTATACCAATACTCTATCAAGGCCCTAATCACTAAGTTAATATGGTGGTCGTGTGTCCGGCCATACACGCATACACTGTCTGATTCTGTCTGGTGGCATAGAACACATCTCTGATGTCTATCTGGTTTTGGTCCCATTATATGACTCTACTACTGTCTGATTGTATGCTATCTGCTCTGGATGCAAACATTTTGAAAAATGTTTTCAGAAAGTTGTTATGTATGTAGAGTGTATATTATATTGTATTTATATATATACGCGTGTAATATTTTTGAATTATTTTCAAAATGGTTTGTGTGAGTCCCGGATGCAATCTGGAGTATTGTCCCTCACTGAGTTTACTCACCCCCTCCCCTAACATTTTTTAGGTATTCTTTTGACATTCAGCAACTGTCTGCCACCTCGATCTTAGTGAGGCACCTTCAATATTGATGAGTGCCCCTTGTTCGGGCTCTGTGTTTGTTTTTGAGTTGGAGCTCCACACCGAGATGCTAATGGGTTATTGGGTTATGTTGGTATTTTGACATTTGTATTTATTTACTAACTTTTTACTAATATTTTGGAATAGTAAATCTTATTTTGATATACTATTGTTTTATTTATAAAATGTATGCGTTGTGTATATATTTTCATTTAATTGTTTAATAAATATTTCAATGACAGAGTAATTTGGGTAGAATGTGTGATTCTGTAAAACTTGTGCGGGAGATGCGGGGCCTTTGGTTCAGTTCACCTCGTACGCCGGTCATGGTCTAATCTCGAGTCGTGACAATTAGAAGCAAAATATGTAGAAATAATTGTTTTAGACACGATTTCGGCTATTTCCTAGCATTCCTACGAATGTTTCCTACCAAATTAGCCTTTCCTCTGTTCTTCCCTCTCTTTCTCTGTTATTCTAGGTCTAAGCACGAAAGTGAATCTATTTACTTTGCATTAATTCAGTTTTATAAGATTAAACATAAGCACAAGGTGCCATTCTAAATAGAGGTCCAATCAAATCACATTGTAATACTTTTTTGCCTTCAACATATGTATTGTTAGTCCTTATGGCACATTTTCCAAACACAACTTTGTTGGCTACTAACATTCTAGTGTTTAGCTATCTAATGTAAGTCCTCAAACATCTTGTTTAATATACACCTGTACTTGTATGTTAATAAAATTACAATTCAAGTCCTTGAAATACATTTGCCTCTTACTAACTTACCATTGAGAAATGAGTCCATCTGCTATCATAATTTGGTACTATTATAGTTCAAGTATCATGAGATTGTTGCTATGACTTGTGATTTTCTTGTTATTTCTATTTCAACTATTCCATATGAAAGTGCATTTAGCATTGGTGGTAGAGTGCTTCATCAGTATAGAAGTGCGTTAAATTTGCACTACATATTAGTTATACAAATAATAAGGTAATAAGATTACTTTGGTAACTTTAAATATATAAATATTTTTTAGATGATTATATAGCTGCCAGAACGAAGGAGTTGGAAGAGCCTATAAACAATATAATGGAGCTCAGTTTTAATGATTAAGAGGAAATTCCACCATGACCATCATCTTCACACCCAGTGTAATTAAATTAGCTTATTTTATGATGAATTCTGGACATTGAACTTGTAGGATTTGTTATTTGACATTAATTTCGATTTTTGATATTATATCTTTGCATACGACATTAAATTAGTTGTCGCTGAGTTAGCTGAAATCTCTAGTCCTTTCTATCATGTCTCGTATGTTCCTTATGTTGCCCGACGTAGCGTCCCCAGCTTATCAAGCAAAACAACTATTTTTTATGTCCCTTGGACATGCTTCTATCCTTTTAGTTTAGTGGCAGTGTGTTCTGGTGGGTGAAGGATTAGGAAGTTATAGATTTCTCATGCTTTCATGTTATGGCCTTACTGATTGTTTGCTTAGATCAAATATCGATTTTTTCTATTGACTTCATGTGTTGTGGCATCGTTTATTGTTGGTAGGTCGATCACTGCTATTTTTCAAAAAATTGTGCTATTTTTAGTGCTTAACTGTAGATTGCTTTTGAAATGGTTGTATGCTTTCAATTCTTTGTTCTTGGTTGTGTCTTCTATGACATAATTTATCGCTAGTATGCAGGTCACTTCTTGTAACACCCTTATACTTTCTATGTGATTTAAATTATAGTTATATGATCACATTTAATAATATACCAGAAATTCAGCAAGATAATAGATTTTTCTTATACAAACAAAACTATATACATTAGCATAAGTCATATATACAAACCAGTTTCAAAATTAAATACACACAAGTCAAAAACACTCAATTAATTATATAGTCCTTGGTGTACTAATTGTTTTTGGAAAGGGAGTGTTAAGTGATTTATTAGATAGTCAAAATAGAGAATTTTGAATACTCTTCGAAATTCAGAAGAACTCCAAGGGGGCCATTGAACAGCTGAAAAAAGCCCGGACCCGCTTACGGAAAGTAGATATATATGCAAATGCTGAGGAGGATGGAGTTTAAAGCACCAACAGACCGACATGTGACTCATGTTGTTATCTACAAAAATTTTGGCTCCAATTTAACAAGAAAAGATCTACTACCTATAATCACTTGGAAAAATATTGCGTTTTATATGAGTAGTAACTCAATGAGCATAAATCATCATAAATCAAACTCAAGCAAACACAAACATATAACAAAGAATTGATTGACTATGTCATACAAACATATGCATATGCCAATGTGTTCCATTTTATAAATATTGTGACCAAACAAGCTAAGTATTGTCCCGAGATTCTTGTATCTCACTCTGTCACTGGTTGGCCAGCACCGTATGAAAATTGACCATTTTACAAAAATACAAAACGACACAGAATTAGAATAAAACCTTTTACAGAAATCTATAGAACACAAAAATATATAAGTTTTATTCTTTGAGTTTTTTTTATAATTCTATCCCTAACGTGTTCAAAATTATGAATGAAACATAGACTAGTCAAGAGCTATTACGCGTTTAAGATTACCTTTCCTTTATTTAAACTCCTCTTTAGAGGAATTATTAGTCAATTGTGTGTGGGAGTGTTTTTGAACGAATTTTGGGACTAGAAGTTGATTGTCTTGATGTGGATGTGTTTGAACAAGAATACACACACACACACACACACACACACACACATATATATACCAAAAATATCTCCCTTTTTTTTAATTTTGATCTTATCTTAGTTAATGAGTCATGTGTACATGTCTTCATTAAACATTTGAGTATGTGGACAACTTTTGTCCTTATTTATTTAATAAGTAACAAGTTTTCACTTAACATTTGGGAATATTGATAATTTTTGTCTAGAAAGTTTAACCATATGTTACATTTTATGTGATAATTATTTACACGTACATATGTGGATTAGTTAGTTTTTATTTTTTACCACTTTACTATTTATTCTCATTCTAGTCCCTAACTTATTATACCTCATGTACAATTCATCTATAACTTCAACTTTTTTATTATGTTCTAACCTTATTTGACACGATCTAAAATAATATTTCAATTATAAATAATAGACTATATATCATGAAAATGCATATGCAATGCATGCACCAATATATGTATGTTTTGTATGGTTAATTGGGGCTGGGTGTTACATTTTTCCCTCCTTAAAAAAATTTTGTCCTCAAAATTCAATACCAGTTTTCTCAAATAAGTAGGGATATCAGTATCTCATGTTCTCTTCTATTTCCCATATAGGTGCTTCCCTTGAGTGATGTCTCCATATACTTTTTACTAAAAGAATTTCCTTATTCCTTAACCGTTTCATCTTATAGCTGATAATTTCAACTGGTTCTTTAATATACGTTAAATTCTTAACAACTTCAATTGGTTGATCACTCATCACATGGGTAGGTTCTGATCTACACCTTTTAAGGATGCTCACATGAAACACATTATGAATTTAGGACAATTCTGGAGGCAATGCCAATTTATAGGCTAATGACCCAACTCATTCCAATATAACGAGGAGTTAATTTATCTCTCTATCCGAACCGGATGACTCTTTTCAATTGTGAAACATAAAGAAAAACCTTTTAACTAACATTGTAATCCATTTCTCTTCGATTTTGATCTGTGTAACATTTTTGTCTGTCTTGAGTTGCCTTAAGTCGACTTTTCACTATGTTTATTTTTTTCAACGATTTCTTGCACTAGTTCAAGTCCCTCAAGAATTCTCAAACCTTCTTCATCCCAGAATATTGGACTTCTGCACTTTCTACTATACAATGTCTCATAAGGTGCCATTCTGACGTTACTGTGGTAATGGTTATTATAAGCAAACTCCATGAGCGAGATATAATTGTCCAATGAATTCTGAAACTGAAGTACACAAGTTTGCATCATATCTTCTAGTGTCTGTGTTGTCTTCTCTAATTGCCCATCTGTTTGAGGATGGAAAGTTGTGCTAAAACTTAATTTAATTCCTAAAGTTGATTGTAAACTCTCCCAAAACTAAGAAGTGAACCATGGATCTCTATTAGATATAATAGATAAAGGAACACCATACAACCTTATAATTTCTTCAAGGGAAATTAATTTTTGAGTCCCCCAGATTTGACCTAATTAGTAGGTCAATCCTCTTTTTTTTTTTCGAAAGCACATTAGTCCTTCACACGTGTTTTTAACTGACGGTATTAACAAAAAAATAAAATTACCTAATTACCCTTCTATAAAAACGAAAATCCACAGATCCAATCTCATTTTCAATTTTGATTTCTCTCTCTTATCTCTCTCTCCTAATCAAAAACATCAAACCCTAATCTCTCTCTCTCACACAGCTCATTTCTCTCGCTCCCTCACCACCATCACACTTCACTACATTTTAAGGAGCCATAAAAATTGATCAACTATTGCTTTTACTGCCTTTTAATTTTCCATTTGTCTTCCACGTTTTTCGTCTCAAGCTCTATAAATCAAAAACCAAATCCTCAAATTGTCTAAATTCTGAAATTGAGGCATTATGGCGAAGGGTTCATAGATTGAGGCAATACAATCTTTGAAGTCAACTGCAAAAGAAGAAGAAGATCGTGGTTTGGATATGCGTTTCTGGGTCTTTCGGGTTTCTGAGTTTTCTGGTTTTTCTCGTCTATCACCGTGTTCTCTATAGATAGCTCTGCCTCTATCACTATGTTCTCTATACATATGGGTTTTCCTTCGGGTTTCAAAGACTGTGGAAGTGGTAGTGAATCTACAGTCTTTGAAAAAATAGTTGATGGTTGTAAATCTTAATTTTCTTCTTGTTAAAAATCAAAAAGAATTAAGCTAACTATTATTTTTGTGTATACGTAAACTTTTGTTTTCAAGAAGATAGAAGGAGAGAACTGGTTCTTAGTGGATTCTGAGGTGGAAATTAAATGTGTCAATGATAAAACAAATCAGCTTTTGTTCATTGAATTGAGGCAATATAGATAGTGTCTTCAATATTCTTTTTACACTTGTAGTTAATATATTTGATTATGCCAATACTGGTTCTTCATGTTTTTAGAGAGAGAAGAGAGGGAGATTGTCACTACCTGAATCGGGCCGATGACCGGCGTACAAGGTGAACTGTCTGTGGAAGCCCAGCTCATCTCGCAGAAGCCTCAGAGATACAGATATTCTATCCAAACATTCATTTATCAAAACATTTATTTAATAAAATACGATATACGAAAAATAGTATAAATATAATACTATCGAAATAAATATGAAACCGTCATAATAAATTCAAAATACAAAAGTATAGCTCACTATCCCCACAGAAACCCGATATGGAACTCTAACTACAAAATACAAAAGTTGAGCCCGAATGAGGGCACTAACTGAATAGCAAAGAATCCCTCACTGGTGATAGGGTGCTGAACAGATGTTGAGCGTCAAAATATCTACCAGACATACAAAAAATATAGAAAGAAATAAAATGAAGTCAGGGCCCAGTGAAGAAATAGCACTCCAGATTGACTCATACGTGCCTCACAAAAACAGGTTTGAAAACCGTTTCAAAATATACCGCACACGTATATACAAAAATAATATATATATACACACTACATATGTAATAGCTTTCAGAAAATGTTTTACCAAAATGTTCGCATACAGAGCAGACAACATGCATTCAGACAATATCAGAGTATATATATATATATTATGTATGTATAACAGAGTCATAGTACGAGACTAGAACAGATGGTACATAATAGTATTGTGGACTCTACCACTAGACATAACAGAGCATGCATCTAGCTGGATACATGGTCACCCATTTACCCGGGCAACGAAGGCCTTGATAGAGGATTGATATATCAAAGGTTACGATGCTTCATAACAAGGTCTTCCAGATCAGAGTATATATTTACCATAATATAACACACAGTCATGTAGAGCAAACCTCATATTTTCAGAAAACATATGTATCTCAATATTTATGAACATAGTAAAAACGTTGGTTATTACAAACCACAGAAGTCTAATTAATAATTAGCCAAATAATTATTAGTAAGATTTCATGTCATATCCCGACACAACAAAAACTATATAAGTAGGAAGACACAACCTATGTTTTTGAAGTTGTCATTTCACTCACCTGGAATCCGAAGCAAATGATCCAATCAGACACCACTGGTAGGTGGCAGGTCGTGCTGGAAGGAATAAGAAGCTGAAACAGATACATACATAATGAATATCAGAAAAATGATATTGGTACTATGGCAGTACCAGGTGAATGATATGCAGATGTAGACACTCAGAGATGCTGAAACTCTAATCCAAATGATAAACCATCATTCGCAACCCAAAATTCAAAGCCCACATAAAATTACAGTTTGATCTCCAACTAATGTAAAATAACGATCAAGTCCCCAAGACTCGACTAAGTTCAAAATAGCCCTCAAACTACTCTGGAAGTGCTAACTAGTCCTCAAGGTAGTTAGAATTTCTAAAATAGACCCCCAACACAAAGAGATACAAAGATGTGCAAAATTACACATTTGGTCCCTCATAACAAAGCATCACTTGAGTAACCAAAAGGGCTTACTCGAGTGAAACCAACAACGCCTTACTCAAGTAAGCCAGATTCGCTTACTCGAGTAACCCGTGTTCATCACTTGCTCGAGTGAGACATCTGCTTACTCGAGTAAGACCCTGCCCAGAACATAACCAACTTGACCAAACCTCAATTTCACTGATAGAAATTGATACCTAACACCCACATTGACTAGACTCAAGCCCCTGAACTCAAATCTAGAGTCAAAATCATCAACACAACTCTAAAACACACTAAATCGGCCCAAAGTGAATGAGTTTGAAACCCATTCACAAACATGTTCGATTTATATGAATCCAAGCCTACATTAAGTGTTAATGGACTCCTAAAGTCCCAAAATCACAATCTTTAACAACCATTCTAACAAAAACAACCTACATCCGAACATAGGAGCATTCATTCAAACCCTAAAATGAAAATTTATGCAAAATGATGGAAAATGAAAGATTGAGAGGTAGAGAGACAAATTCCTACCCCAAAAGACGTTTAGGAAGGAATGAGATCCAACCGAAATGGCTTCTGAACGGAATAGGAGTGTTTTGAGAGAAGGGAGACGGAATGAGACCGAAGAAATTGGGTGGGATATATATAGACCTCGGCCCGAAACGACACCGTTTGGACGCACTGGGTGCACATCTCACTCAAGTGACAAAGCATCTCACTCGAATGACACAACACTCACTCGAGGAACACAAATGGTTACTCGAGTAACACATTCCCACGTGTTCATCATGTTCATCCCAAAACAAGGCTTACTCGAGTAACCAAATCGTTCACTCGAGTAATATATGTCTTATCTTACTCGAGTAAGACTTAACCGCTTACTCGAGTAAGCCAAGGTCCATATCACTTGAGTAATACACATTTGTTTACTCGAGTAACATAGCTCAACATCATAAGTCACCCACTTGACACTCCAATTGATCGAGCTCGACTCGGCATGGAATCGAAAGCTATAAAGGGCTGTATAAGAATTCGAAGGGATATTGCATACTCCCCTCCTCAAAAGAAATTCGTGCTCGAATTTCTAGGCAAACCAAATCAACGATGGGATCGAACCTAGATCTCCAAATCAACTAATATATCATAGCACATCGATCTACAAATCTAAGATATTTCTAACACACTCGAACTCAGGTATGCAAAAAATGATGCCAGAGTATGCAGATACAGATGCAGAGACTAATATAGATACAAAAATGCTATGCATAGATAGAG
>CAODLS012048637.1:0-13526 GCA_948243855.1 Flueggea neowawraea
TACAGAGTCTGAGTACATAGTCGTGTCTGATGCAACAAAGGAAGCTATTTGGCTCAAGAAGTTCATTACTGGTTTGGATGTCATCCCAAGCATCACAAACTCAGTTGACTTATATTTTGATAACAATGGGGCTATTGCTCAAGCCTAGGAGCCCATATCACATCAAAGAACCAATAGCATACTTAGACGATATCACTTCATTCAAAAGATAGTCGAAAGAGGAGATGTCAAGATATGCAGAGTTGATACTAATGACAATATAGTGGATCCTTTGACAAAGGCTCTCCCAGAACCGAAATATGAAAGACATATTAGGTCTTTAGGTATTAGGTTCGTGCCTGATTGAGACTAGTGCAACTGGGACATTGTTAGTTTTGGTGCCCTAGTCCAATCATTTATGTACATTGTTAGTTCATTTATCAATTAATAAAGAGACATTTCATTTCATATCTATGAATAGTTTATTCTTTCTTATGTCAATAAGTATGACTTGATAGTAAAACCTTAAGGTAAAAAGAATACTATTCTAAATGTCTCTAATCAATCATTATCATAGGAATGATAATGAATTAAGATTAGTATGTTGCTAAGTGAATAATAACATTTTACTGATTATGGATATGAGATAGCACTTAAAACAAAGATACATGTTAGTAAACATGTATTGGACTGGCTCAATATGAAAGCACTTCATGGAATAATGCCACAAGTAGTTTTTATGCAGTGATGATGTTTGAGTCATCTGAATAAAACTCACTATCGACACCTACATGAGGAATCATACATGTTTTGACTTAGTCAAACGTTAACCGTAACAAGGTGACAATAAAAGTAATGATTGGATATGTCATGAATCTTGTAGAGGAGTGATAGTGAGAGTGACAAATTTGTTCCTCTTATAAAGAGTGATATCTTTAGGCCACTTGATAAGGAGGATTGATGAAATGTATGCATACTCGAATTAATTGATAAAGGGTTATCAATGTCATTTATTATATCAATCTACTTGGGATAAAGAAATACTATTAAGCAAATAAGGTTGACATGTAACCATGCCTTATGTTTAATCAAGATATCATGAGACAAAAGGACTAAATATGAAACTGTGAAAGATAAAATCAGATCACCGACATCCACTCGATTTTGGGTTGCCATAATGTATTACTAGATATTGCTTATGAACTATGGACTTAAGTTTTGAGACAATGCCCATTGTCATTATCGAGTTGGCCTATTAGGACGCATACTAGAACGAATTGGATTGGTTCGCAAATATTATCTCTTATGCTAATTGAATTATTAAGATAATTAATTTTATTGATTATTTATAATTTAGGATTTTATGATTTATGTCATAAAAATAATATAAGATATTATCCATTAATGTAACGAGATTTTAATATAAATCACTTCTTATTATGTTAAATATGTTTGGGCTTATTGTCATGTGTGACATAATAATTTGACCCATATGTATTAATAAGGGAGTAATTTATTTAATGATAATATATTAATTAATTAAAAGCCCAATGACATTAAAAAATGCCATGAGAAATTCGAATATAGCATGCTAGGTTGACTAGGTCAAATGTTGACTAAGTCTTATTTAATCAAGTTAATTAAATACTTAATCAAGAAGGAGTCTTGACCCTTGTTTGACAAGGAGAATAAAACCTAGCATACACTAAGAAGAAATTCGGCACATAACATATTAAAAGAGGAATTGTTTATTTATTTATGAAGTAAATAAATAAGAGTCTTAGTATGACTAAGTAATCCATATACTTGTAGGACAAGTGGAATGAAACCTAATACAATTAAAGTAGGGTTTATACACCTCTATAGAAATAATTGGAACCATTTCCTATTCAATCCAGAACTTCAAACCATCAAAATTAGTCCAACCAAATTTCAAATTTAACCCACTAAGTTTCAAACAAAGCTCACCCGAACCTTAACCATCAACCTATCCTCATGCTATACCATATTAATCCATCAAAATCCAAACAAAAGCAACTCTAAAATCCACCTAGAATCATGACAACCCGACGTCAAACTGCCATCAGCCGCAATGAACCAAAACAGAAAATGAAAGAAAATCATGATATTTGTAACAGAAAAATGAAGAAAGAATGACTTGATATTTACCTTAATCTTGATGAAGAATGAAGCACGGAAATAGAGAGAGACTGAAGAGAACGTGCTGGAGTGAAGAAATGAAAAAGAAAGAGATGAAAATGAGTTGATATAGGCGGTGGAATCGTGACTGAAAGTCTGAAGAAAAATAGAAAAGAAGGGTGGTTTGGGCGGTGGATTTGAAAGAATGGCAGAGTCAAACGGTGTCGTTTGAATTAGTAGCTTCACAACAAATTTGAGGACGACAGCATCAACTCGCTGAAACGGCGCGTCGTCTCCGCATTAAAGTCAACACACCAACACACGGACGACAGGGAAACAAGGCGAACGACAGCTTCTCTACATCCAAACGACATGTCACTTTCCTATCGCACCCAAACGACCAATCACTCGCCTATTCTTTTATTCCGATTTTTAATCTCAATTTTTAACAATTTCCACTTAAATAATCAACTTAATCACTTCAAAAAATTTATTAATTATCCAATTAAAATTTAAAACACAAAAAATCAATTTTCAAACACTAAAATTATTTTCTAAATTAATTAGAGAATAACCAAAAATTAATCCAAAAATAATGGATATTACAGGTATTGTCAACCAAATAAATATTAGTGTGTATAAGACATTGAGAGAGAGACATAAATAAAAATAGACTATAAGTTCCTTAATAACTTGATTTTCCACCATTATTATTAATTGTACATATATAACAATCGATCAATAAAATATTGCGGTACTATTAGTAGTATATTATGTAAATTTAATAAAATATTATAATATTATTAGTGGTATACTGTGAAACACACTCCATAATTATATCCTCTAAATAATAAATCAATATTGACAAAATAATACAACAAATTTGAACAAATAAATACCAACAAAAAAAGCACAATAATACAATAAATTCAAAAAAATAAAATTAGAATGATTAATATAAAAAAATAAATCACAAAAAACGATTTTTTATTTACTACTTTTGTGGAGCAGTTACAATTTTTTAAATGAATGTATTTAATTGTATTGCAATATTAAATATAGTTGAAAGGTGGATATTTATAATGTCATTATTTGCAATTAATTCTCAAAAGTAGTGTGCATATGTCCTTTTTCCTTTAAAATAATCAAGAAAGATAGTTATTTAATTTTAGCTTTGCTTCCACAGGGCCTCATAAAAAAATCGAGACGAAGGGCAAAATGGTGGGGCAAATTACAAATATGTGAAAAAATAAATGTCAATTTTTCAAACTTGTCAGTTGCATGGAATCAAAATATATATATATATATATATAATAATTAAGAAATTTTTTAAAATTTGTGACAAATGTTTTTTTAATTATTTGATAATTGTCTCTTTAATAATAAATTTAAAAAAATTTTCTTACTTATATATATATATTAATTTTTTAGGTATGATTTCTCCATCAATTGAATTGATTTCAAATAATTGACATATATATTCTATTTTAATTTCTCTTCTAAGTATGAAATAAAAAATGATAATTTTTGTTAGTTAATACATATTATATAAAATTTTACACATAAATATAGTTATATAAATTTAACACTATAGTCAAAAATCTGGATCGCATTTTTTACATATAATTTTGTAATTATCAGGAGATTTAGAATAGACTGATCAAGTGTCAACGTGTTAATTTTTTAAAAAGAAAAAATTGCATATAAAAATTAGCGATAATTTGATATTTTCGATCAAATTTGGATAATATTACTCATATTAGTTTAATTTAAAGCATGCATATGTATTTATTTAATTAATATTATAATATATAAATTAAATTTTTTATTTAATAAATATATATAGTTCTTTAAAAAAATAAATAATATATTTAATTTATAAAAAAATTATAACTAACATTATAAAATTTTATAATAATTTTAAATATTTAATACTTATATTTTCTCTTTTAGAGTACGTTTAGTATGAGATAAAAATGGGATAAAAATTAATCCAGTAATATTTATGGCCGTTTGGTTTCCTTGTTGGATATTCCATAATCATTCAGAAGAGTAATGATTACCCAGAAAAGGGCAAACATTACTCAAGGGAGATTAGGATAAAAGGTTGGAAAGACGACAAAAATCATTAACTAATATTTTTTACTTTCATATAATCAAAAATCAATTGAAATAATAAAAATTTATATATAATTCTGTTATAACTTTTATTTTATTTTATTTTAAAATAACTATTATTAATGGTATTTAATTTTAATTTACTTACATATCATAAAATATCAACAATAAATGTTTCATCATTTGTTATCTAATTTATTTTTATAACTTTAATCATGAATACAATTGTTAATAATTTATTTACATAATTTATATGATTTATTTTTTAAAAAAATATTATGAATAATAATAAATTCCGTTATTGTTACTATCTATATTTAATAATAAATAAAAAATATGAATATACAAATAAGTTATGTTATTTGTATTTATCAAATTTGAATTCATTTACATATAACGGTTTTTTATTTTTATTTGAAAAACAAATATATCAAAAAAATTCATTTTAAATTATAATATTATTATTAAATATATTTACTTTATTTGCATATATAACATTGCTATATATTAGAGATGAATAGTTTTTCAATAATTTATTTATTACCATAATGTAACCAAAAAATCTGAAAAAAAAAAAGAATTTTTGCTCCCCTAATGCTTACTCCTTTAATTTTTACACCAGCAAACTTTCTTTTCTTTTTCTTTCCTCTTATATCAAACGTACCTGTTTGCTAATACTTTAATTTTTATTATTCATTTACTAATTTTAAAAATATTTCAAAATAAAAAATATATTATTTATTAATTAAAATAAAAATATTATTATTTATTGTGTGTAGTACAAATATTACGCTAATTATTTTTAAAAATATTAACAAAGAGAAACTATTTACTAAGTGTTAAAATTTAAAATTTTAGAATACAAGGTGGATAAAAACATCCGCCATATGTTCACCATCAGATAATTTGTTTCTCATTTAACAATAGGATTTTATAAAAGGACAGTTATATTAGCATTCTTAAAATTTGTTATATTCTGCGATTGCATTTTTAAATTTTCAAAATGTTATGATTGCGTTCTCGGATTAAACGCCGTCAGACGGACTTAACAGTTCATGTAATTTTTTCTGACGTCCGACGTGGCCAAAATGACAGTTTTGCTCTTGGATTAATTAAAATTATCCCTTGATCTCTCTCTCACAGCCTTTCTCATATCTCTTTCCCTCTCATCTCTCTCTATCTTTTTTACAACCATCACACCATCCGTCACCAACACCACCAGGCTCCACCACCACACCTTCTCACTCTCTCTTGCCATCAACCATCATCCCCTTCTCTTTCTTCGTCCTCAGCTTCAACCCAATTAAAACCATAAAAATCCCAAAATTTCAAAACAAAAAACCCACAACGTACAAGAGACTTTCAAAATTATCAATTAACTAAACTAAAATCCAGAAAAAATAACATCAAATCAATTAAAAACAAGAACCCAGAAGAACCAACTGACCAATCAATTTACAAATTAAAACTGAGGATAAGATGAAGCCCAAAAAAGCAAAGTCAATCAATTTACTGGTTAATTGAATCAAAATTACAAGCAAATCAATCTTAAACGTGAGAGGAAAGGAAGATAAATGTGAGGGTTTAGAGAGGAAGACGGTGGGCAAAGGGTTGGGAGAGAGAGTGGGGGATGAGAGAGGAAGAAGGGGTTATGACATGTTTCATGGTTATGATGTGTCAAAAGGGTAAAATTGTCTTTTAACATTTTTCATCACTTTAGTTTGATGACGTTTAATTTTGGGGACCCAATTACGGTATTTTAGCAATTGCGAAATATACCGATGCAAATATAATTACTCCTTTTATAAATTTTTAAGTGAACAAATAGGGTTACATATGATAAAAAAAATGTTTACCACCTGAAAATTTGTTTCATTTAACAAAAATTTTTATTTATTCTTAGTTGGACAAATCACAAATGTGAATAAATGGTGGAGAAAAAAGTCCACCATTTGTCTACCTTCACTTTTAGGATTAAAACAGTAATTTAACAAAAAATAAAGGATTGAACAACTAATTTTTACTAAATCAAAGCTTTGACAGGAACCCTAGTTGTCGTCCCCCATCATCCTCCGTCACCACATCGATATGTAGTCCAGTCGATCTCCGTCCACTGAACACCACCTCCGCAAGTTATAGACAATGGCTAAACGCGACGAAAACTCCACACGCATGACAAAACCGTCTTCGAGATAGAGAAATTATATCGACAGTGTGGAGGCGATCGACGGTGGTGGCAATGGAGAGGAGAGAGAGAGAGAGAGAGAGAGATGGGGCACATACGAGACACAAGAGACTAAGAGAGGACGAGAAGAAAAAAAAGACGGAGATTGAGGGCTTCGCGTTAAAATACATAAATAGTCTGTGTGGTATATGTAAAATTAGTTTCGTAAATCTAGCATTGACGCAAATAAAACCAGAAGGTTATGAATATTGCAAACTTTGGGTGTTTTAACTTGTACAGGTGCGAAAATGATGCTGCAGGCCCTAGGGCACAACACGTTGGATTCCCGCGTATTTGAAACGGTACGAGTGAATAGTTACATCTCTCGCTTACAAGCATGCACCATTTCCTTCCGGTGAATTAAACCATCAAGGGTGTCGAAACATGCTATCTGTCCACGTGTACGACTCAGATTGAACAAAGGGGGAAAACTGCTAACTGAAAATAACTGTCGACTCCATTTAAAATCCCATCATCATAACATTTTCATCTTCTTCCAACAGCACCTGGAACCGATTGAAACACACACTAATTCTCTTTTTTTTTATTTGTGGAAGAAGGGTTTTGCATCATTCCACCCACCATGACTAATCCAAAGAACACGAGTGCCTGTGCAGACAAAGAAGGAGACGAAGAAGAGAGGCCTACTAACACTGAGGCCGTCACACCAACTACAACAACCACCACCATTGTTGTTACTCTACCCACTAGAAGTAGAAGGGCAGTCCAAGTTAGGCCTGGAAGTGGAGGGAGTAGAAGCAAAAGTAGTGATGTGAAGGGTGGATCAAGCGATAGCAGTAGTGGGAGGAGGAAAAGTGAAAAAATGGATGCACCAATGGGTGAACCCAGATGTCCGATATGTGGTAGCAGATTTGGTTCTTGGAAAGGATATTTTGGTCATCTGAGAGTGCATAAGCGAACATGGAGCGGCGCTTTTCCGCCGCCAATATGGAAAGAAAAGCCATCACCAGACGAGGCTATCGTTGATGAGCAATTCAAAAACTACTTGGCTTCAGAATTATGCAGAATTGGACATGAAACTCTCCGTAAAATGAGACAGGAAGAGTCAACTTCTAGTGCATCCAGTCCGAGGACCAGAAATATAGTTATAGACCTCAACGTTGAACCAGAAGTTCGTGGTCATCAGACTGCAGATTTTGATTTGAATCTTCCTCCTTCGCAGAGAAATGATGATGGTGATGATAATTGTGACAAGAAGAAGGATGATGCCCCTGCTCCTTAATTGCAGACCCGACATGATTCGTGTGAGGATGTATAAAAATATTCTATGTTTGTTATATATTACATGTAAATGGTCAATGAGTTTTTTAGCAAGTGTTGATGTTTTTTGAGGTTTATGTTCCTAATTGGAAGAGTGCAACTTATCCTAGATTAATTAAACTGTTTATTTTTTTTAATTATTATTATTCCTTTTGTCTATCTTGATGGTTTGAACTTCTGATATATTATTGATTTTGGTATTATTTTTCTCAAGGTTTCTTATTTGAATGGACATGAATTTTGGACCCTTTGTATGTTCAAATGTTTCAAAGACATTGAAAATATATGATCATATACTTGAGCAAACAAACATATTTTATACGAGTATTAGAAGGGTATGAACTATTAGCTATTTTTTTTTACTGGAAAGGGTCACCCAATTGTTCGACAATCTAGTTAGGTTAATCTTCCGAAGAAAAGACACTCTTTGTTCTCAACCATGCTAGGCAGGCCTCAAAACAAAAAATGACAACTTTTTTTAATACCTGAACATCAATGTATAATAGAAACAACATTACAAGTTCTCTCATATAAGGTACCTCTAGCATCATTCTAAACAAGCTCGAGAACAACACTAGAAGTGACAGAAATAACATGAAAGCCTATTGGGTAGTCTCTACCTATCTTAGATGATCTATCAGCTACTTGGTTAACTTCTCTGAAGATATGAGTGATAGAGACTCTCCATTCCCTTACTAGTAATCCTTTGATACCTTGAACTAATGCCCACTGATTGTCCACCGGCGTATGAATTTTAGAAATCATCTGAACTGCCAACATATTGTCTGTCTCAATGCTAATGTCTCTCCACCCCATTTCCCAACAGAGCTCCAAGCCCTTATAAATGGCGAGAAGTTCAGCTTTAAGTACGGAGCAACTACCCATGTTCATAACAGGCCCAGTGAGCCATTTCCCATTGTATTCTCTAATTACTCCTCCACCTGAGGCCGTGATCCTGTTATCAGACAGAGCTCCATTAGTGTTCAATTTTACTGTGCCGATGAACTATTAACTATGAACACATAGTTTTGCTAGCAAAGAAAAGCAGTTGCACTGTTGTAACAAACATATATATCCCTTCCTCTTTAATGTATGCAAGATTCTTGCTTTCCAAACACACGTAGGCTTAAAGGTCACACCAAATATTTCTGGAGTCTTACTTTGCATCGGCTATATAATTCATTGTTGTAAGATTATGCAAAGCTTGAATCCAGACAGTCCACTTTCCGAGAAGACTTTTCTTTTTTTCAGTTGAGGAGTTGAAGGAAAATGAGAAGAAGAGGAGGCAGAACATGTACAACATTGATGCTGCAGAGTGGTCATTATAACCATTTTAACATTGGAAACAGGATTGACCATGGCTCAGCTTCAGCACTCTTGTGTTCTTGTCTCATTGTTTCTTGTTCTTTCCTTCGGTGTAGCTTTTACTTCCAAGCATGACCATCGGGGCCTGAAGTCTCTTCATATTTCCCTGTATCAGCATGAAACCATAAACAAAACGGGGTATATCATAGTGAAGGGTGTAGCAGGAGTAGCCATCACACAAGCTTCATTGCCATTTGGAACTCTATTTGCATTCCAAGATCCCATGACCATTAAAGCGAACCGATCTTCGAAACTAGTAGGGGTTGCAGAAGGAACTTCCATAACATCCAGTCTTGACGGGCTTCGAAGCATTTCCATAGCAAAGATAAGTCTAAGTCGGAAGAACCACAAGGGATCAATATCCATAGTTGGAGGCACACATAACATAAAGCCTGCAGATCATCCAGTTGTAGGAGGCACTGATGATTTCATGTTTGTGCAAGGTTATGTAACTTCATCTCCAGTTAACCTAACTGGTCTCACTGTTACCCACAAGATTGAATTTCACTTGTACTTACCTCCTTATGCAACTTAAAAGTCCATCATCATCGATATTTTTGTTTTGAAATTGTACAAATATGGTACATGTTGTATTGAATAAAGATATAGTGAGGTTGTTACATTTGATGTTGTCGTTCCCGTACTGGATTTTCTTATGGTAATATGCAATACATCTTACTCATGTAGTTTGTGGGTAGGGCTGGCCACCGGGCCAAGGGTATTTTTTATGGTCCTTTCATATGGGTCGGGCCAAGTTCAGTTGATCAGGTTAGGTGTTTTGTTCAAGTTCGTTCATTCAAAAGGTTAGGCTGAGCCAGCTCATTGGCCATTTTTTTTTTTAAAGAATACAAATATTTTATATTTTTTATCAATTTAACATATATTTTATTATATAAATTATATTTTAATAAATACTAAATAATTCTTAAATTTATAATTGACATCATTTTTACTAATTTATAACACATAATACATCAAATTAATATATTATATTATATATAATATAAAAAATTATATATATTATATATATTTAAACGGGTTGGACCGAGTGCTATCTCTTAAGTCCTAGTCCAATTCTATTTTATTTAAAAAAGTTTCGAGCCGGACCGGTCCATAGCCCAGCCCTATTTGTGGGAGACCTTGCTTGGGTTCAGTTTGCAATTGCTCATCATACAAAAGTGGTAGTTGTGAATTTGTCAGTACCATATCCACTTAACAGACGCATCCGAGTAAAATAAAGCACACCAGATTTTTACATCTTGAAGAAGAGGATGATGCTAAGTAAGAAGAATAAAAATCAAAAGGAAAAATAATTTACGAGTTTATCAGTTATATTATAACATATACGTTTTTTAAAATTATTTTTAACTGATAAAATAAATAAAAAAATAAAATAACCTAATTAATTAACCTTCCTCAAAAATAAAAACCCAGATCCAATGATCATTTGCTCTCTCTCCAAATCATAATCCTCTCTCGTCTTTCACCAAATTGAGATTCTTTTCATTTCTAGATCTGAAAAACGAACTGAAGAACTCAAATCACAAAGCCATCTTTCCCAATTTTTGCCTCCCAATCTTTTTGTTTTCAACTTCTTCAAACTCAAACCCTTTTATTAACTTCGGCCAGAACTTACCACCACTAAAATCCACATCTGAAATCCCACAGTTTCGAGGAGTGGATGATGATGGTGTTCGGTGTTAGTGGTTCACCTTCACCACTTCCTCACCCTCACCCACCGCCTCTCTCTTCCTCATCCTCACTCTCGACTCTCTCTTCCTCACCCTCACCCACCGCCTCTCTCTTCCTCTCCCTCACTCACTGGTCACTGCCTCTCTCTTCCTCACCCTCACTCTCGCCTCTCTCTTCCTCAACCACTGGTCAATACCTCTCTCTTCTTGACCCTTGTCTCTGTCGTTCCTATTCAAGCATTTTTTTTATCTTCTTTTTTAATTTTGTTGTAATTATTCTTGAAATTAATTGATGAACTAATTAATTTTTTGTTCAGGTAGGGTTTATGATTTTGAAATTAAAGTGGAGTGAGTGGAGAAGAGATTGTAATGAAGGCAGAGGAGTGGGTAAAATTGAATGCCAGAATCGTGAAATAAAGGAAGAAGAAGAGAAAGAAAGAAAAAAAAAAGTTTGGTTTTTGTTCTGGGTTTTGTGAAATTGTGATTTTGGGTTTTATGAGTAACCCCATAATATTAGATGTTCAAGTTCAAAGTTTTGTTCTGGGTTTTATGAAATTGTAATTATGGGTTTGAAATTGTGTTCAAGTTTAGTGTTGATGGAGTATACATTTGCATATATGGGTTTTTGTTCTGATGCTAAGTTAACGTCGAATGTAGAATTGTTGGTTTTTGTGTATAAGAACTTGTGGGTCTGCTCTCTTTTTTAAGAACTTGTGAAGAATCATTGTGGGTTTTTTAGTTCCAGTTGAGTTTTTGTTTAGGGGCGTTGGATGGTTGTTTCCAGTTGCATATTCAACTGGATTGAATTCAATTGCTTTATTGTAAATAATATATTTTCTGATGAGTTTTCTAGAAGTGAACAATAAAGAATTCAACAACATATATTTAAAAATAGATCAATTTTTTTTTGTTTTTAAAAAATAACTTAAATTTAATTATAAACCACATCAATAATTCATTAATATAATGATAATAAATTATTAATAAAAAAAATTAAATATAATTTAATTTTTTATTTTAAAAATAAGTATATAACATATTAAAAATATAAAAATTTATTTATTAATTAAAATATATCTAAAAAATTATTTTTTCAAATCAAAATGTTGAAAAGAAATGGAGATGCAGGGGATCGAATCCTTTACCTCTCGCATGCAAAGCCAGAGCTCTACCTTTTGAGCTAGATCAACAGAGAATACATAGAGAGCTGAGCACGACTGGTATTGCTACAAAAATCTCATTGATTGGAACAAAATTAAAATCAAGGAACACAACAGAGAATACATCAAGAACTGAGCACGACTGGTATTGCTAGAGAAATCTCACTTGTGGGGAGATAAAAACAGTGAAAATTCACTTTATTGAGCTAACAAGTCCCTAGTAATCTTAGAAACAGAAACCTTCCTTCCTCGAAGATGAGTGCCTCATGGCAAGACTGGGAAAACATTTGTGATATAACATAGCTGAAACTGAAAGCTCAGTTCTGGCAAAAAAAAAAAAAGAAACTGAAAGCTCAGTTACAACTTGCAAGATTTTTCAGATGCAAAAGGCGAAACACGAAAAATGAACTTGTTATGGACGTAAGTGCTGTGTTTTTCGCTGTGTTAAGTGGCCCAAAATGGGACACTACCACATGCCAATGCCTTCCTGCAAAATTAAAAAAGCTCACTGCCAAGGAAAGCAACTCCTAAATCTTTCCAAAAGTTACAACAAAACGAGGAACAAATCCGGACTTGACCTTCCCAACTTCCATAGCTAATCCAATGGTGAAAACACAACATAGAGATAGTTCAACATTGTTACATTTGTTACAACTGCTTCCTCTTTTTCTCTAAATAAGAATGGTTACGTTGGAAAATTATTATTGCCGACACCAATTGCCATATACCCATCTCTGGCCAGAGAGCCTTTGGACAATACAATAGGCAGTTACTAGTCTGCCAAAGTAGGAAGTTGCTTAGACGGGTCTTCCCGGAACTTCGGATCAGAATGTCGGGCTCAGGAGCTACTGCCATATACTTGTGCTTCTCAATGTCTACAAGCTTTATCATTGAAGGCTTCCCTTGCATCTTCTCACTGTCTTCAATTGCAATTACTCCATTCGTGGTTTTATTCGCCTTGAATGCATATGCTTCATCCCTTTCAATTCCTAGCCCACTGTGCTCAACCGTCATGCTGTTTCTCTTGTCAACTCCTTGGTCTAATTCGTAGCAACCATTGCAGGCTGTACTTGATCCTGTCCCTAGAAATTCCTTTCCTTCATGAAAATTGCCTGTGATGGTATTTGTATCATCTTCCATTTCGTCAATCCAACCAATACAAGCTGTTCGAGAGTTGAGTGGTTGAACTTCCTCACATTTATCCATACAAGATTCTTGAACAGCATGCACAATCTCATCAGTGGAGGTATAGACAACACAGACTAAAAGCACACAATTGTTGTTGTGAGCAGTAGCCTTCATAACCTTTTCTGCAGCAGCTCTAACAGACTTGTTCAAGAGTTTCAAATTACCTATAAAATACATTCTGACACCGTATTGATTGACAATATTTTCTTCCTTGAGCAACCCTTGAATTTTCTCGAGCATCAAGTTCATCAAAATCTGAACCTCTTCCAGCCGCCTTTTAAAATTCTCAATGCTAAAGGCATAAATGCTTACAAACTTCACTCTCAATTCATAGCAGTTCTTAAGTAAAGTCATAAGAGCCAAATATCCAGCCCTGTGGCC
>CAODLS012048781.1:0-21109 GCA_948243855.1 Flueggea neowawraea
ATTTTAAAAATATCGGAACTAGAAACTCGTCCTCCCGCTCCCCCCTCATTTCCTTGGGTGGGAATTGGTTGAGTTTGATTATCTTGAGTTCCAATATTTTCAACTTCAAAACTTTTAAAATTTCTATTTCCACCTAAATCTTCCATTACTCCAAAATAAATATGCAAATATTAATTAAATGTAATGAAATAACAAAATAACTAAATTAAACTATAGTAAAAAAGTAGAAGAAATTTAAAAAATGTAATTGCAAAAAATAACTTTGAGAAATATAGAAAACGTAATTGTAATAATAAAATGTATAAATAATTAATAAGAGTAATTTATAGCAAAATAAATTTTTGAGAGAGTGTAGAAGAGATTGAGATTAAGAGAGAAAGCATAGTGTAAAATTGGTAAGAATGGGATAGGGTATTTATAGAGTTGAAAAAATAAAACAAAAAACAAAAAAAAAGAAAATAATCGTTGGAATCGGCAGTTCCAACGGTCCAGTGAACCGCCGGTTTGACGGTTTCTTAAAACGTGGAACCGGAACCTAAGCATTAACCCTCCGAATTTGGTCGGCCAGTTCTAGTTTTGATCAGTTTTGACCGGTCTGATTTCGATTTTGTTCCACGGTTTCGGTTCCAATTTTACAACTCTATCTATACCCATCCACTAAAGTAGCTTTACAATGTAAAAGAAAGAAAGAAAGAAAGAAGGGCAAAGCCATCACGGGATAATTACCTGTAAGTGACTAATGGTGGGACGACGCGATTTCCTCCGACGAACAGAACGAACGGCGGCGCAACTCCCTTCTCGAGACAGGTGGTGCCTCACTGGCTTAAGACAGTCATGGAAAATTCCATAGTAGAGACGCGAAGGAGCAAGCGAAAAGGGTGGCTCAGTGGTTGTTGATGGCGATGGAAATAGGAGCAAAGGAGGTGAGGTTTGTTGTCTATGACCATTTGTTTTCGAGATGGAAAGAAAGAAGAGGTGGTTTGGTTTTGTTTATTGGTTAGGTTATTTTTGTTAGATGAGCTGGGCTTTGTTTTGTTGGGTTGTTAGATTGGTTTGGTTCAAAAGAATTGGTTTTGACACAAAAGAGTGGTGGCTGGCTTAGAGGTTTTTCCTGGGTTTTGGTTTGGGTTTGGCTTGATTACTTGGCTTTTAAGGTTGGGCTTTTAGTGATTTATTGACGAAAGATTTGGTTGTTTGGTTTGGCTTTTGTTTAGAGTGGTTGGTTTGAGCGAGAGTATCTTTAAAAGTGGTAGGCCTCTTTGCTTCAATTCATATTTGGCCGCCACAAAATGCTTTTCTAAAACAGCAATGGTTGTAAAGTGGAGAGAAGGAAAATTTGCAGAAAGTGTCATTTCTTATTCAAGAGCATCCCTCTTTTATTTTCTCAAGGTGCCATTTTTATTCAAATAATAGGCTTAATGTAGGCCACTATAAATTTTTCGTGGTTTTCTAAAGCTGCATTATCAGGAAGCAAAATTTTGTAGAAGAACAAAGTCTTGTAGAAGAATTCTTGCAAGAGGACTTTCAATTTTTCCAAGGGGAATTAGCTCATTCCCAAAGGAATTGCAAGAGATTAATTATATTTGTGTTTCTCAATTTAAGAACACCTAAGAGACAATTGTTTACGGTGTAATTCGAGTTCGAACCAATGGGCCAGGCCAAATTGTACCATCAGGCCAGATCACAAAAATGAAGATAGCCCATGAGACCAAGATCAAGTCCAGAAGAGTAAATGCAGGTCAACGATATAGATAAGGAAATAATCCTTGAGGGGTGGCAAATCTGAAAATATAGCCGTGGAGAATAAAGTGGGTTACAGAAGGAAAGTCAATTGTTCAATCACTGCAAATTAGGGACGGAAAAGGGGAGTCAAATTTCCTAGGAGGAAGGTGGACAATTCACAGAAAAATCAGTAGAATTAAGATCAAATCCTCAATATAACAAGGGAGATCGAGCCAAGCAATATAAATTAGCAAGAGAAGACACAAAGTTACCAATATAATAAGCCAATCAACCCCTTATAGAATTATGGAGTCTCAACTCTTATTTCGTTAGCCTTTTGATTATTCTTCTAATTTTGGTGTTAGTAGTTAGTTGTTTCACCATTATACTCCTTGTGATTATTTTTGGCTTTATATTTTGATATTATTCTTAAAGAGGCAAAAAAGCCCAAATTAATGATTTTGTCCTTTGATTATTTTCAATCGTTTGAATAGAAATCAAAATTTTAAGTGCAATTCGTGATTGATATTTTAATTCTCGGTTTAAGAACACCTTAATTTCTTGATTCGCTCTTAAATCACCAACCAAACGGTAGCATTATCTTCTCAATTTTTCACAAAGAAAATAAGGGAAACACTTTGTATAGAGCAGAGGAAGGAAGTGATTATGCATCCTTCAAGAATTCTATGCTAGGAGCACACTCCTCCATGTGAAATATTCATCTTCATTAGATTTCAATTTGGAGTGTAAAATTGCATCATTAGAGTATAGATTATTTGTGAAAATAACTTCTTGCAATTTCAATGTCTGGAGAATCTGTAATTCTAGTTTGCTTATTTTCAAATTGCTATCAAAGTCAGATGCCATAATTCTTTTTTTTTTTTTTGCTATCAAAGTCAGATGCTGTAACAAATGGCTGTTGTTGGTTTATGGTTCAGGGAGGTCATTTTTGGTTTCTGGAAATAGTTGTGGTGGTGATGGAGGTGGGTGGGTAGTGATGGTGATAGTGATGGATTGGTTGTTGTTGTTAATTTAGATTAAGGAACTGAATTTGCAAGGCTATGTTGGTCGTATTAAACTCAGTTTCTTTTTTGTTGATGATTATATTTCTGCCACTATAATATAGGAAGAGATTATTCGAATTATAGTTTCTTCTCCGGCGGCGGCGCTGTTAAGCATAGAGAAGAGAGGGGAGGAGAGAGAGCGGGAGGGAGAGACTGGGTGATGGTGGTGACCGGGTGGTCATTGGTTTGGTTGGTGGTGACCGGTTTGGTTTATTGGTTACGTGGTTTGATTAATTTTGCCACGTTGGCGATTTTCTTAGTCAACATTACCACGTTGGCAATTTTTCTAGGTCAACTTCCGCATTTCAATGCTATGTCAGACGCATGAAATTCAATTTCCATCCTAGTCAGCCGCTCAATATTTTTATGTCCTTGAAAATTACATTTTGACGAAATTTAAGGAGTTTTTACTTGCAGATTTACAAATTTAAGGGGTATGTAATTCACCCATATAATTGAGCGGGTAAGGGGGAAAAAATAAATAATTAAAGGGGGCTCTTATATGTTCGGCGGAATTATGTGCATAACTTAAACATCTTCTATATTTTATTAATCATCAAAATTTAACATAGTATAAGTAGTATAAGTTGTTCATGCATATAACATCACCATCTAATTGCTCATAGTAAATAACACGTTCAATATAGGCCTTGTAACTTGAATTGGACACCATCCTCAGGTTTATGCTCAACATTCCCTGAATAGGCAGCTGATTTAGTCTAGATCACTAACTGTATAACCTTTAATAATCTCCAAATCTAAAAGGAGCTTGATAAACCGTTGGTTAAATGGTTCTCAACCACTTGAATATGAACGAAAAGTGTTCTGTTCGATGAACACGATCACGTGTACAGGTCGTCAAATTACCAGGTACAAAATTACCATTTTGACCAACCAAAAAAATTCAACTTTGTGAACTTTCCCCAACATTTTAGTGGCCTAGGTGTTATTAACCGAGAATCCTCTTATAAATAGTTAAATTAATGGGCAATAACTAAAATTTATTGTCAATTGTCATTCTCTAATACTCTCTTCACAGTGTATTTGGTATAAAATACATATAAATTTTATTTTATTTATGAATAAAATAAAATAAAATACACAAAAAATTAAATTTGTAAATGATATAAACTGTTTAGTATAATATATATTAGAATTTTAATTTTATTATTTATAAATAGATTTCTTATTTAGTATGATTTAGAAAGTAAAATTATTTGTATATTGTAACTAAAATATCTTTACATTTATAATACTAATTACAACTTGAAGCACAAATTTTTATTTCATAAAATGGTCAAACAAACCAAAAAAGGGGGAAAAAAGGTAAATAACATTAATAAACACCAGGGCTAATCAATACAAAATCAATAAGCTTCATATCAGCATATATGAGCCCCGAAGTAGAGAAAAATATGTGGAACAACAAACATGGATGAACATCAGCAGGGAGAGATGATCAAACAAACAGATCCCAAGCATTATTTTACATTAATGAGTAATTTGCATCGATCCAATAAGGAGAAGCCGCAGGTTTTAAGGCACAATATAGAGTAACAAGAACGCACCGTGCGTTAATCTTGATAAAATAAGATTGGGAGGGAGAGTGAAAATGAGATGAATAAATTTGTCTAAAGAAAATAACCTGAAATTTATTTATAAATTAAATCTATTTAGTTAGGATTTATCAATAAATAATTTTAATTTTAAATTAATTTTTCATTTATAATTTCTTCATTTGAATTTTTTTAAAAAGACAAATCAAATATAAAAACTAAAATTTACGAATAAATTCTATAAAATTTTGTAAAATTAATTTCACTTTATTAAATTAATATAATAAAAATTGATATCTAAATGGCATCTTCAATCCACTTTTTATTTGATTTTTATATTTAAAAATAAAAATTAAGTATGAATTGGACTATCTATTTTTAAAAAGAATACATTTATTATTTATTTTTGTCACTAATAAAATTATATTTTTATTAGTTAAAAAAATAAGGCAGAGAAGGAACAGTAAAATAAAAATAAAGAAAAAATCAAAAACTAATTGTTTTATAAGAATTAACAAAATGAAAAGTAGAGCCTAAAAGTAGTATCAAAGACAATTTTTATTTTCAATTTTCATAATTAACTTTGTCCTCTATTCATTTTAAGATTACGCTTTTAAATATATATTAGCATTGGAGATGCTCTTGGCGTGTAATAATTAATTAGTAAATATTTTTGTTTCCTATAGTTAATTTGAAGATTCGAAAGTTGTGAGAGAAAAATTCCAACTGCTGTTTTCCGAGAGATCGAACATTCAAAGATTTTTCTTGAAGGAACTCCTCTCAAGATGGCAACTTCCAGCATTGCGTTTGCAGTTACCAAGTTTTTGCTCGTGTTACAGGACGCTCTCTGCTCTCAACACCATTCATTTCCCGCCAAAACATCTCTACGATACAATTACAAGGCACACAAATGCATTAAAGCAAAAAGACGACACATACAAAGGCATGTCCTTTGGTCTCTATTTTCTCTCAGACCATTGGAACCCTGAAATTTCCTGCTTCCAGCAAAGGGGTTTCTCTAAAATCACCCAAGAAGTCAGTGGCAAGGCCGTACATGCACTATGCGTTACGGGTCTGGCCAATCTAGGTGTGAGTAACACGTTGATCAATGTGTACTCAAAGTTTGGCCATATAGGTTATGCTCGTTACGTGTTTGATAATATGACTAAGAGAAATAAAGCTTCGTGGAATAACATGATGTCTGGGCTTGTTCGTGTGGGTTTATATAGAGATTCATTTTATTTTTTCATTGAAATGCGAGATTTGTGTGTAAAGGCAAGCGGGTTTCTTGTTGCTAGTTTGATAACTGCCATTGATCGATCAGGGTGTATGTTTAGGGAAGGAATTCAAGTCCATGGTTTTGCTGTTAAATATGGTTTATTGTGTGATATATTTGTGGGTACTTCATTTGTGCATTATTATGGAACTTGTGGTTTGGCGCCTAGTGCAATGAAGCTCTTTGAGGAGATGCCAGAGAAGAATGTAGTTTCATGGACTGCATTGATTGTATCATTTCTGGATTATGGGGAACCAAGGCTAGTAATGAAATTGTATCAGCAAATGAGGTTTGAAGGCGTAAGTGGTAACGCTAACACATTGGCTACAGTGATAAGTTCTTGTGCTTCACTTGAGGATTGTTTTCTAGGTCATCAAGTTGTTGCACATATTATTAGGTTTGGACTAGAAACTAATGTTTCTGTTTCAAATTCTCTTATATCAATGTTTGGTAATTTTGGTAGTATGCAGGAAGCTTCCCATGTTTTTGATGCTATGAAAGAACGTGACATCATCTCTTGGAATTCAATTATATCATCTAACGTTCATAATGGTCTTTGTGAGAATCACTAAGGTGCTTTTATGCAATGCGTCATGTTCACAATGAAATAAATGCTGCTACACTTTCATCTTTGTTGTCAGGGTGTGGTTCAATGGATTATTTGAAATGGGGAAGAGGAATTCATTGTCTATCAATGAAGTTTGGTTGGGATTCAGATGTTTGTGTATCAAATGCTCTTATAGGCATGTATTCTGATGCAAGAAAGCCAGAAGATGCAGAGTTGTTATTTGAGGGAATGGGAGAAAGGGACCTTATTTCATGGAATTCTATGATGGCTTGCTATGCTCAGGACGGGAAGTGCCAAGATGCCCTGAAAATCTTCACCACAATTTTTAATATGAGGAAGACAGTGAACTATGTGACTTTTACAAGTGCATTGGCTGCCTGCTCAGCCCCTGGATCCATTAATGAGGTCAGGGACATACCCTTGTGATTGTCACCGGGCTTGGCAAAAATTTGATTGTTGGAAATGCCCCATTAACTGTCTATGCAAAGTCTGGTTTGATGATTGAGGTGGAAAAAATATTCAACAATATGCCCAAGCGAGATGAAGTAACTAGAAATGCATTGATTGCTGGTTTTGCAGATTATAAAGATCCAGATAAGGCAGTAAAAGTCTTTAAACTGATGAGAAAGGATGGCATACCTGCTAACTACATTACAATTGTTAATGTTCTTGGTGCTTTCTGGTCTTCTAATGATCGTCTAAAGTATGGGATGCCCATCCATGGGTTTATAGTCAGCACTGGTTTTGAACAAGACATGTTTGTGCAGAATTCACTAATCACAATGTATGCGAAATGTGAAGATCTTAATTCAAGTAATTACATCTTTGGTTGGCTAGCACAGAGGAACGCTTGTACATGGAATGCTATTATTGCTGCCAATGCTCACCATGGCCATGTGGAAGACGCTTTGAAACTTCTAGTGGAAATGAAACGTGAAGGAGTACGTTTGGATAATTTTGGTTTATCTGAATCCCTTGCAGCTACTGCAAAGATGGCAATGTTGGAGGAGGGCCAACAGCTTCATAGTTTGGCATTGAAACTAGGTTTTGACTTGGATTGTTTTGTACAAAATTCCACAATGGACATGTATGGGAAATGCGGGGAAATGGATGATGTGTTAAGAATAATTCCTGAACCAGCTGAACGTTCACGAATGTCATGGAATATATTGATATCATCTTTTGCGAGACATGGGAGTTTTGAGAAGGGCAAAGAAACATTTCAGGAAATGCTAAATCTGGCAGTGAAACCTGATCATGTTACCTTTGTATCTCTTCTTTCTGCATGCAGTCAAGGCGGTCTGGTGGAGGAGGATCTAGCATACTATGATTCAATGACAAAAGAATTTGGTGTTCCAACAGGAATTGAGCACTTTGTATGTATTGTTGATCTTCTTGGACGATCAGGAAGGCTTAGTGAGGCTGAGAGTTTTATTAATGAAATGCTGATTCCCCCAACTAACCTTATCTGGCGAAGTTTGTTGGCCGCATGCAAAGTCCATGGCAATCTGGAACTCGGGAAAAGAGCTGCAGGGGAACTTCTCAAGTTGGATCCTTCAGATGATTCGGCTTATGTTCTTTATTCCAATGTGTGTGCAACGACTGGGAGATGGGAGGACTTGGAGAACATCAGGAGACAAATGGATTCAAGTAAAATAAAGAAGAAACCTGCTTGCAGTTGGGTGAAGCTGAAGAATAGGTGGTATAATTTTGGAATAGCTGATCAATCTCATCCACAGTCTAGTCAGATACATTCCAAGTTGGAAGAGCTGAAGAAAATGATTAAAGAAGCAGGTTATGTGCCTGATACAAGCCATGCGTTGCACGATACAGATGAAGAGCAAAAGGAACATAATCTTTGGAATCACAGTGAGAAACTTGCACTAGCATTCGGTTTGATCAATACTCCAGAAGGTTCACCAGTTAAAATTTTCAAGAATCTTCGTGTTTGTGGAGATTGTCATTCTGTTTACAAGTTTGCAAGTGAAATTCTTGGACGGAAGATTTCACTAAGAGACTCTTATCGATTCCACCATTTTAATGGAGGCAAATGCTCATGTTCTGACTACTGGTAAGTATTGGTTACACCATTAGCAAGAGAGAGAACAGTTGATGGTTTGTAGCAGTAGAATATCCAGTCACCCATTGCTTGCTAGTAGTGATTCAACTCAAATTTTTTCAATTTATTGCCGAGTTGAAACCTGGTTCCCAATCTACATTCGGTTACAAGCTCATCACATATGTTGTTCCTTCTGGCATCTCAAAGTTTAGAGATATCCATGTAAGAGGAATTCAAATTCCCTTAGATTTCTTGCTGATACTGGGAGTCAAGAATTGTATCAGGCTCATTACAGACTATGAGCTTCCGTGCATGGACAGTTGGTTTGCTCATACTGGGAGTCAAAAATTGTATCAGGCTCTTGGAGGAGTTGTTGACTTTTAGGTTAATCTTTGTAGCAGGTTATCACTGCTCTTGAATATCCAGTTCTATTTTATTAAACCTATGTCTTGCATGTTTTTACTCATGTCATATTCTTTCTTGCTTGTTGCAGACATTCAAAGTGAAGCGCATTTGTCAGTTATGAGTGATCTCCCACTTGGTCACCTGCAGAAACTTGTTTCTGAGGTTGGGCAAAGTAAATACAATAACAAAGCTGGCAGTCTAGGTATAATAGAACTGGGTCAGGTCAATTGCTGCATGAGGCCAGCACCTCAGCCTGTATTTCGAATGATATCGTATTCATTCAGTCTATCTAGCAGCAACTGATATTGAAATAATGTTTCAAATATCCACGTCAAAGAGGGTATAGGTTCAAGAAGTGTCTTGTGTGTTTCAACTTCCAAGTGAAAAGCACGTCTGATCCAGTTTTACATGTCATTGCAATTGCAGCTGGGCATCGGACTGATTTTATGCAGCAATTTTATTTTTCACTGTATTTCATCATTGACGAGAATACAATATCAGTATTTATTTGGTTGGCAATTACTGTTGACAAATGCAGAGTATATGATTGATTCAATATGCTGGCAGTTGCACCATTTGGATCTTAATCCAAATGCACCAAATATGCTAGCTTTCACGCTTTCTTCAATTGGAGCAGCTTATGGAATCCTACCCTGCATGAGGAATCAGTATGCTACCAATCCAGTGTACTACTAGATGTTCAACTTTCATTTTTGAATGTATCAAAGATGTTGGACTTCCTTGTATTAATATCACTGGAAGATTTTATCAGAAATATGGTCTCTAATGTGCTTTGACTTTGATAGTCCATTTTGACAAAATTATATGTTAATTTCTATTTGCTTTGTGATAGATCATGAGATTAGAGCTGAATAATATTAGTTTATGCACTTATTAATATTTGTATTAGTAGTGAGTATTCTAGATGGGATGAGGCGTCATAGTTAGTTACAGTATTGATAGTACATAAGTGGTAAGAAGGGAATGAGAAGGGCAATCAGGAATTAGTGTTTGGTTTTGATTTCGGCCTTTGGCTTGGGAGAGTGGTAGCCTTAAGCTACTTAGAGAGTGGTAGCCTCAAGCTACTGGGATACTGGTTCCTAATTGTTACTGATTATTTTCATCTTTCTTGCTTTTATTCAATAAAAATTAATTTGTTTTCAGTAGAGATTTCTATTATTATTCTTGTTCTTAAGTTGAGCTTCTGTATCCGATCACTTTGGCCTTTGAGGCTTGAGCCTTATTCATATTTCTTCGGGTAAACATAAGTTTTGGCTTTATCTCTTGTATAGTTTTTTCTTCGAAATTCGGATATTCACTGACTGAAATTATAAACTCTTACAGATGCATGCTGCTTCACATAAACTTGAAATTCTTGGCAGGCATCAGCACCCTGAATTGACTGTTCCCCATTTAAAGGTATTACTTTATATTACATTGATTGCTGAACTTTGTTATGTTTCATGTCATGAATTCAGACAATAGTTTTATAATAGCTGTTGCGTGTTTAAAACTGTTATAAACAGAGAAAACTACACTTTTGACATCTTACAATAGCCGTCTTATTGTGTCATTTTGTAATAATAATTACATTTTGCCTCCTTAAGTTTCTTGTCCTGGACCTGCAAGAGCCACTATGGCGCCACTTCTTTTTTCGAAATGAAGGAAAATAAATTCCATTATCTCTTATGGAAAAATTCATCTATGCATGGCATGGCTTTTTTTTATACGATATATATGAAAGTTGTGACTCTTTGCCATTGTCATTTTCGTTTGCATGTTAAGAGAGCTTTCCTTACAGGTGTCCTGCTGTTTTAATTTCTCCAGGACGTTGGTGAAATTCCGAAGGCATCAGATTGCTTCTTCATTGCCTACGAAAGCAGAATCTTACGCCACACATGTCAAATCCAAAATATCTGATAAAGAAATAAGAATAAAATCATGGCAAGGTTCAGCAGACTGTGACAATGGCATCACTATGCCTGCCGTAAAATCAGGTGATTTAAATTTTATCCATAGTTTGGTCAAGTGGTTGAAGAGTTTATTGGTATAGTTTACTGAGTATTTTTGATTACTATAGAATATAAACTAGAAATGAGGTGATTATGAAAGAATTTATGAAACGACCATTTAGAAAATGAGATGTTTTCGAAGATTAATCAACCTTTATATATATTCCGAACTGATAGTGTCCTAGTAAATAGAATAGAAGCCCCTTCTTCTCCTATGCTTTATTGATGATGCCATGGAGGCAGATCAATGGAAGAGGATCTTGTCTGAGTTGAATGATTCCAAAAGATAAGACAAACAGCTGTATTTATAGCTGCTTCATGCTTGATGGAGGCAACGCCTTTTCTAGCTTCAATGAATCAACCATGTTTGGTGGCCTTGGATATAGTTGAGGTATTTTATCATTTTGTTCATTTTTTGTTATTTCTTTTGGAGCATTTTTAATGTTTAACCTCTTCAAGAGGATGATGAATCTATCACATTAGCAATTCATTCATTTCTCACTCATTAAACTATCGTTTCTTAATGGTTAACCTTTTATTATACTCTATTATGAGACCTATGATCACTTCACTCATTATTCAATTTATTTATAACATATAAATAATAATAAATATATTTATTTGACATAAATATTTTGTGAGTTAATATTTGAGTTAAAAATAATATATGAAATATATTTATCATGAAAATTATTTAATTGAATTTTTAAAAATAATATTTTTAAAAATAAAATAAAATGGTAAATCGGATAAATATTTAAATTAAAACAATATAGTTATCAATGAGAATAAATTTGGATTAACCAAATAAAAATAAATTATGCAAGATAATAAATTACATAAATTAACGCGAATTTGCATTAAAAAAATAAATTACGCAACTTAAGAAATTATATAAATAACTCAAAACATAAAAATACACTAATTTTCATATCGAGTCTCCCAAAAATGGTTTCAAACATAATCAACCAAAGTTCAATCGAAGACGATGATAAATTTTTCGATCACATAATTTCACGTTATTTTGCAGATATTGTTGAAATCCTTCAACGTCTATATATGAGCATTAGCTAAATTAATAAAATGTTGAAAAAAAAAGTAACGGCTCGTAGCCGTTGCATGCAATCTGTATGTAACGGTTATAGCATAGGACCACCTTAATTATTTTCTTTGAAATACTCGGCAATCATTTTCCAAAATGCTCTATCACTTTGATCATTATCGACAACGCTATCGGTTAAAATTGTTAGCCATACTCATTGGTAATTTATCCTCGTTTATACTCCACGAATGATGTTTTTCCTTGTTTTTCATTAGATTGTTTGGAGGAGATAACATTTTCATCTCTTGATTGTGAGGAAAATGAGAGAATGCGAGAATTTGGTAATGAACCTGTTTCAGTTGCATTCGAAAGATCCGTTCGGGAAGCAACATCTTTTGGAGGATTGTTTTGAATATTATGGGGTAAAAAAGGATGTTAATTTTTTTTTCATTTGTGGGTGGAAAAAAGGATATGATAAATTAGATGCATTTTGTAAGTTTTGGGAATATTCTAAATTTGGTGGAAAATATGGATATAATAAGTTTTGAAAATTTTGTATATTGGGAGGATAAAGAGAGAATAGTAGGTTTTAAGAATTTTCAAAATTATTGGCATTTCAGTTTTGAAATTGTGATGAATTGAAATTTGGATCCATTTTTCTTAGATAAGGATGATAAAATTTGGGATGATAAAGTTGAATATAAAGAAAAGAATGTCTAATTCATTAAAAAATTTTCACACTAGCCATTGATAACCGTTGGTGGAAACAAAAAATTTCGACGTTATTGTGATAAAAAAAAGAAAAAAAACAAAAAGAAAATATATGCAACGGTCAAAAAGAAAAGAAAGAAAAAAAAGTTCACAAAAAACAAAATACAGAAAAAAAAATCTTATTTTAAACAAATAGAATCCACAAAAATTCTTATTTTAAGTAGATGAAGTCCATTCAATGGACTCCACGTATTTGGTGCCCTTCACATAAATGAAATGCACTAAAGGATGATGTTCTCTCTAATAGGAGAACATCATTCATGTCAATATTAAACACGACATTAAATCCACGCTAGTGATGGCCTTAGTAGTTCATTAAAAGAGCAAGTTCTACTCCCTATATGACTTGCTCAGTATACTAATATGTTCATCATTTTGTCCATTAGAAACTTTGAAAGGTAAAATACTAAAGACTGAGTTTTGGTGGTGCCCATTCTCTTACTTATTTTGTTAACCTCCTGTTGAAAAAGAAAATATAGTGTCTTTTAATGAGCCAATGAAATGTCATTAGCAAGAAATTGTTATGTGCACATGACGTATGCCATTATTGCATAAAAAATTACTTCCATTGATCTAATTTTTCATCTATAATCCAAAACTATTCATCTTCCACTAATCGAAGACAACCAATTGTTTATTTGTGGAAACAAACTTTCATCAGCTCTGAACCATATGTATGAGGTACCTGTGCATCAATGTACAAATGCCAAGTCATCTATATCCAAATTCATGAGCATGTAACAATCTGTAAAACGAAATTCTACTGATCTAAAGCCACAAAATCAAAACTCAGCAAAATTCAGGAAAATGCCGACTAATTCGCTTCAAAATCTTCCTCTGATCAGAACTTTTCTTCCAGTGCTATTATATAAAGTACCGGAGTCATGGATCAACTGACGGTTCTGCAATGTGAAACAGAATACCATGCAATGGAAAGCAATTCAAGATTCAATGGCGACATTCCTTCACTGTGACCAAAGGAGGCAGCAGTGGAAACTGCGGTACTTTTGGACTTAGACCAAGAGCCTCTTTGTATCTCTTTTACTCCTGATAGTTCTGACCATCCACCATATTGCGAAAGCTCGGCAAGCTCTTGCACTTGGATGTACTCCATCAAACAAATAAGCAAAACATTGAGGCCCAGTGTCCTGTATCCCTCTTAGAAACACTACAGAATGGTCTGTGTATCCGACCAATCGCATGCTGTAGAATAAGCTCTCACTCATGTACTATCCATCGTTAAAAAACTGAGCATACAATTGCAGGTTAGTGATAAATATGCTTTCCGACAAACCATATGTGGTCTCTACAAATATAGCTTGCATTTTCCTGTTCCAACACAAACGTCACATTCATCTGCATCTCCCTCAACATGCCTTACACAGTGTTTAATCCTGTCATTCATTACATCCTGCAGGCAAAAAAGAGGGTCTAAATTTCGTAATAGTAATGCAACTCAAACCAAATTAAATATGAATGCTTGACAGGGAAACTTGACATCCACAACTAGTGGAAGCAGGTAAAAAGACATGAACAGGGGCACCAATTATCAATGATATATACAATCAAGTATGATATATAAAACCAATGAAACAAAGACACTACAAATGATGAAAGAGGGAATTATATATTTGACCCATTGACAATAGCTAACAATACCTTTTGAGAAGATATCTACACTTCTGAATAACCCAATTTAACAATAAAAATGCTATAGATCAAATGATATGAAAAAATTCACAGTTAGGTATATAGAAAAGCATCAGAATGAAGAGTGGAATGGGATTTTAACATGTGTTATTATCCAACTTGTGGATAAACATACTAGTACTGCCCTGCTATAGATGTGGATGGTATTCAAAAGGAAAGTTGGAAATTTACATACCACAAGTAGCTCATGCAAGCCAAGAGGTGCGGTGATAATATATGCCACATTAGAGTGCTCTTTAGCAGCTTCAGCCGTTAAAGAAGGAATATCCTTGTGAACAAAATACAAACAAGTCTTTATTATGCACCGCAAACGGAAAAAAAAAAGGGAACGGACCAACTGAAAAGATGAACCTGCTTCTAAATATACACTGAAGTACCTGGTGCCAATGCCTTCCAGGGAAGAGAAAAAATGGGCTCACAATCACACGATTTGCCCCTTGTTGAACACATAATCCAAATGCATCCTTTATTGAGGGCTCTGCCAGTTCCTGCTCGTAAAAGTTGAAAAAAAAAACAGAATGAAAAGAATGAATTTTTTTGCTTTATAATGTCGATTTCCTAAAAAAGACCTACAGATACATTTTTCTTCTTCTTCAAAAATCGACAAGATACAAGTACTAAACTAATTCTTGGAACGCTCAAATCTAACTACTTCATTGATAATTTTCATTTCAAAAGGTCACTTGAAAAAATATTATGCGTGAATGGCTAAAGAACTATGCTAAGAACATAACAATGAAACTCAAAAGTCCGTCAGTTCAAAATATCTGCAAAACTGAAACAGAAAATCAATTCATCATTGGGCACAGTGATTCGAATTTCCATACATAACAAAAATTAAGTATTCTCAATTCAACAGAAAAATATTCAAAGCAATTACGAGATAGCTGCAACTACGATCACAGATTTAATATGAACAACCACAAAGAATAAATGCAACAGACTAGAACAAAAATAAGCAAATACTTATCAGCATTTATCAACCAAAAACAAATCAGTAACATTTGAGAACGAATCAGATTGATAGATACCATATGAGCAGGCTCTACAATTGGGTACCCGGTTTTATCTCTAAACATCGCAACAAATTCATCTGCAATTCATTGACATCATATAATTGATTACTCAGTCAAACAAGAAACACAACCTAATCGAACTTGATAAAACTTACTTAGCATGAGATTTGATTCTCTGCGTCGAGACCCATGATCCACAATGATCACACCATCTTTCTCACCCACTCCAACTAAATTCTTTGTAATTTGTCCATTTCCAGACTTCAAGCAAAGTGTCCTCCATGACTTTTTCGTCTTTGAGGGGCTCGAGAGTAAATTGAAAACTTTGGGGTGGCCAAATCCGGGATTCGGTCCGAAAGCTTTAACGGTGTTTTGGGGAGCGAAAGACGGCGACTTCAGGGACATGGTGGAGGCCACTTCTTCCTCACCCTTGGTGTGACCAAAACGATAAGTATGAAGAGAGAAAAATCTGAAACGGAAATGAAACGCCACCGCTTAGTCGCAAACAAGAATCCATCTCTGTTGTATGTATTCGGTCAGTTCAGTCGATAAAATATTCATTATTTTCATCACTTTTCAGAACTTCCTAGAAATTAATTGTTTCAACATTTCCATTCCGTTAACTAAGGCTCCGTTTGTTCATCTTGAAAAAGCAGACAAAAAAAAATTGAGCTCTTTTCGGTTTCTTCTGGTTTCTGGGCAAGCAAAACCAGTGAGAATTGGAATCAAATTGTGTATTTACGACCCTTAGAACTTGATAAAAGATAGGAGGGTTTTGAAATTGGAAAGAGAGAGAGAGAGAGAGAGAGAGAGAGAGAGAGAGAAAGGCTAAACAAGAAGAGAGACTAACCTGAAATGAAGAAGGTGGAGAGAGTGATTGCAGGCGGCGGGTGCGAGGATTCAGGCAGAGGGTAGAGCAGTAGATGGGAGGACGAGATAGGAGCAATTAAGTGGAGTGGAGTGGAGGGAACAAGTGACAAGGTTCGTCGCCAAGTTTTTAGATTGAAGCCCACGTGAAAAAAATGCTTGTTTATGTAGTCGATACTCACATTTTGTCTTGCCAAACGATCACATATATTCTAGTGGACATGGCCTAGATTCCGTGAAACCTCTAAACCGAAGACAAATTATCTAGGTGTGGTTTTGGCGGTTTGGTTCTTGTTCTGATTAAGTTTTGGTTTTTGATGGTCCGGTTAACAGTTTGGACCAGTTTGGTGGTAAATTTTGGTTCTGATTTGGTCCTGTTCAAACAGTTTTTTTAATTTTTTTTCAAATATTGTTAAAATTGTTGGTTTATTAAACCACTGATTTTGGTTAAAATTACTGATTTAAGAGAGTTAAATAGGAAATTTGAATTGTCGGTTAATTGACAGTTTGAGCCGAGGGTTCAAATTTCCTGTTAAACGACGGTTCAACAGTTTTAGGATTACTTGAACCTGAATCGAACCATAGGTTGGACATTTTGGCCTATTTAGGTTCGAACCGACGATTCAGTTTTTGAATGGCTACCTCTATCTGATGCCATATTATTATATATTTCTAAAAAGAAATTATGAAGTTGTTTAATTAAGAAATTTTTTTATTATTTTTAAAAAAATAGAAAATAGAAATGAAAAAATAAAAAATTTATTCATGAAAAACTAGAATTTTTCATTGTTTTTTATTTTATTTCAAAAAATAGAAACAAAATAGAAAACAAAAAATAGAATTTTTTCTCAACCAAACATAGCCTATTATTATTATTACTCCATCCGTCCCAATTTGATATACACTAACTAATTTTTACGAAAATTAAGAAATAATAGTTTTAGTAGTTAAAATCATTTAATTCTATAAGATTTTCATTTATTCTCTTTGACTAATTGTATTTATAATTAATGAATTAATTAAACGAGAAATTAAATAAGGGCAAACTTGTAACTTGATAATAATAAATATAACAAAAAAGAAAAGTGTGCATATATTTGTAGACATCCAAAATAAAAATTGTGCCTATCAAATTAGGATAGAAGAAGTATTTTTTTTTAATAAATTCATTTAAATTAATTTTTTTATTATTGGCCTCACAAAAAGAGAGCCTAATTCTCATAATAATAATAAAGAATCTGGATGCCCTTGAGGTTTAAACTCAAAATCTCTTGATCTTAAATATAAATACTTACTAACTGAACTACTCAACCTCTGCATAACCTATTATTCTTTCTGTAATATATTATGCAATTATTCTTCTTTCTATATTATATTATGCAATCTAATAATTTATCACTATTAAAAAAAGCAATCTAATAATTTATCTTTTTATAAGCCATTTTATTGATCCCACTATAAATTGAAGTCACGATTTTTTAGCGTTGGAGATTGGTCAAATGCCAATAAAATAAAAGTCCGTTGGTAATCTAATAATTTATTAATAATTTGCTCAATTTACTTAAGGCAAATATCATCTATCTAAAATAAATACCTAATTGAAAGATCTGTTAAACTTCATGATCATGTTAAGGACAAATAATTTAGAAATGGGAGGCGAATAAAAAAATAATATAAGGACTAGTGTAGGCAGCTGTAGGGAGAAGCTATTTTTGAAGGATTAGTAAAGTTGAGTCAATATTGACCAAGGAGGGGCAATTGCAGATGCATGTAAAAAAGTAAGGGTTCCCAATTTTGTGAATATCATATTTAATAAGGCATTATTACGTTGTCTGTAATCAACAAATGTAACAAAAATGAATATGAACGGCATTGAAATTAGCCTCTGATTTTATGAGCAAAACAGATGTAATAAATGAACATGAATGGCATTGAAATTAGGCTCTAGTTATGAGCAACTAGGGTTTTTTCGTTTTTGAGAGGAATGGGGCTGCGAATTGCAATTGCAATCTGTGACTGTGTTGGTTTGAAGCAGGGGTGGAGCGACCTCAACCGATCCCACCTGAGCTCTGGCGAAACCTTAATAACCCTGTTTGTCAAACCCTCCGACCGTGAAGACTGTGCAACAATCAAGCTACTTCTATTTTTTTTCAAAACCAAACGCATCTAGGCTTTTGCTCTTGGAGACCCACCGATCTGAACCTAAAACTGATAGAGATCGCATTTTGGTTTTCCTCGTTGACGACTTGGTGATTATGAAGACGCAAAGAGAAGACATAAGATCGGGGCATGATGGTTTCTATAGGTTTTTGAGGAGGCGATGAGAAGAAAGAGATAGGAGAGTGTAGGTCATGGTTGGTCAGCTGGTTAGGTTTTTGTTAGGGTTTGAAAAAAATTTGTCAAATTTAGTATTTTTTATACATATCTATCTCACGACTCTCCTTTCGCGGAGATGCTAAAACGTGTGCTTCATGCCGGGAGGAGCTATTGTCCTTTTACCTTTACATATTTTTAAATGCTCATATTTGTTTATGCTTTTTAAATTTGATCTGACGGTTGAGATTTTGTCAATAAATTAATGAAATTTTTAAGCCACCATCCAAGCCATTTGGCTCAAACTAAGCCGTTTTCCATATTCTCTCTCATGCCTCTTTCTTTTATTAATGAAAGACCAAAATTAATTGAACACCAAAAATAAGCATCATACTATCAACCATGAAAAACCCAGAAAAGCTATCTGTGACAAAAGCTATCTCTCCCCACCTTTTTGTGGTTACAAAAGAGTAGTATCATCTTAAGACAAAGAATATATATTTCCACTATTTTTGAAAGATGTTTCTAAAAAGACTAATCACTTCATTACAAAAGAAATTCAATCTATTGAAGAAGAGCCAAATTTGAAATCAAGTATACAAGGAAGAATAACAATAAAGTGGAATCCAAGAATGTTGCAAAATCAAAAGATTACATTGAAGACAATATTGTTCAAGAAATTCAAATTATCGAAGAAGATACAAAAACTCAAGACAAGAGGACGAAAAAAAATCACAAACCCATTAAAGAGATAGTAACGAAGTTAGATGTGAAACATACAAATGGTGGAAAGCTAATGCATTAGAAAATAAAATAAAAAAGGGCCAACAACAAATGAATGAAGATGAAGACAATATGTCAATATAAATTTTTAAGAAAAAAAATCAAAAAATTAGATTACTTGTTTTTGTTTTGAATTCCAAAATTTATATATGCATTATGATAATTACTATCTTTTTTCTTGTTTTACTATCATGAACAATTATTATATTTAGCAAACAATAAAATTACATTTTACTATCTCAATTTATAATAACAAAAACTACACGCGCAACGCACAATTAAATTTTACTAGGGGCACAAAAAGCATAATAGATTTCTGGTGAAACAAAACCATCTATTAATTTTTTGTCACAAAATACATCTTTGATTCACCTCATTTGTCACAAAACTCATCTTTACTTACCATCAATATTAAACATCTATTTCCAAAACAAAACCCACCAATTTCAAGTGAAACAAATTGATTCAAGTGAAAAAATTGATTTTTGAAATCTCAAAGCTAATCGATTGAGATAGAGAGAGAAAAAAAAGTGCTCTACAGTGATGAGAGAGAGGGGGGGGGAGATGGTGATGACAGTTGTATTAGTTTAGGGTTTCTTAGGTTTTTTCATAAGAAGATTGAGGGATTGGGTTGGGTTAATAGTAGAGTTTGATATTGGGTGGATTTGAGTCTAGTGGTTTGGGCTTTGTATTGGTTTGATTTCGTTTTTTTTAATCTTTTTATATTGGAAAAGACGATGCGACAAATTCATCTTTTTAAAAGATATTCATGCGCCTCCGTATAAAAAGTAAGCAATCATTAGGCCGGTTGTAATCAGATTAGGAACGGACCTACCGTTTTTAGTCCAATGGACTTTAATGTATTACTGTATTTCAGTCCGTTAGTCCGTCCTCCTAAGAGAAAACGGGCTAGCTGCGTCAGGCGCGAGGCCCTGGCTCCACGCTTGACATTTCTTTTTGTTTTAAATAATAAAATTTGACCGTTGGATCGTTTTGATCCAATAGTCTGATTTATTCCAACGATAATATTATCGTTGGAGTACCGTTAGGGCTGAAAAATTACCCTTTTGGTTATTCACTACTAATTTTACTCATTTTCTTATAATTACCCCCTAAACACATTTTTTTTTATCATTTCTTCACTTCAAACACTCATTTCTTTCCCCTAAACTCTCTCAACTCTTAAAATTTCTCTCTATACTCTCAAATTACTCTCACTCCAATTTTTTTCCCAAAATTATAGATTACAACAATGAAAATATTCAATCCTCCCAACAAAATAACACATCAAATTTTGTCAACTATCAATATTCTCAAAATAATCTATCAAATTTTTCCTCTTTCACAAACTATCAATTTAATCTCAATACTTCATTTTCCACATTTCCATATCAACTCACACTTTTCAATTTTGGTAATTTCCAAATTTTACGTCCAATCCTTTTTCACAAAATAATTCTTTTTCACAAAATAATCCTTACATCCCCTTTTTGGATAGGTGCTTGACGACGGGTTCTCAAAGGGATTCTCCTAATCCTGAAATGAACCCCTCGAGTCCACTATTGGTCTAAGTAATCTCGGCTTCGACGTCGGTGCCAAGTACAAAAAGTGGATACCTCCACACGGCGTCAAGTTGGCTAAGTGTTGGATTGTTATTTCCGAATACCCCATAATATTCAACGACCAAAACATCAACTCTTTTTGGAAGCAGGTGGCTGCACGCTTCAACCATGAGATGGAGGTAGGCGAGCAACGTTATGGGAAGCCCGTTAAAAATAGATGACACATACTCAACAAAATTGTAACCTTATTTAACGACATCTACAACAACGTTGGTTCGACTTATCATAGTGGTTGGAGCGACGACATGATTATGGAGCGAGCATGCGCTGTCTACTCGGTTTAGGCGAAAACCCATTTCTTCCACGATGAAGTTTGAAAAATT
>CAODLS012048786.1:0-16406 GCA_948243855.1 Flueggea neowawraea
GCCACAAATATCATCCCATAAACTGATGTGAAGAATAAATTGTGGCCGTTGTTCTTTGCCATGATGTAAGGATACAGTACTAACCATGACATTGGAAGTAAAGTACAAGATGATAACAGGACAACATAGATTGATGTAATACCAGTGTTTTTTAATTTTGTTTTGTAAACCCTTTTGCATGCGAAGTCCTTGAGTGAAATATTTCTGTCTACTTTGAGAATCATTGATGCTATAACAACAATCACAAGAACAGAACACGTGTGAAGAAAATTGAATGGGACCAAATACATTAGACATAATTGAATCAAATTATGAGCGAATGAGTTGGTAGTTGCATAATTAAGGTTGTAAGAGTAATCTTGATTTGGCGTCAGAAGTTGTATGCCTTGGACAAGAGTTGTTTGGAGGTGAGTTTCAAAGTAGACAGAGAAGAGTAACAGAGGGACGGAAGTGAGGAAAGCATGGACTACGAACTTGATGTTACTGAGAGAAATTGTTAGAGCTTGTTTGAGAATATCAAGTACATCTAACCTGTTCTTCATTATGAGATAACTACTGTTGATCTTCTTCTGATCCATAATTTCCAATATATCCTGAGCTTAACACCGAACAAGGCTCCAATAGATAAGCAATACAAATTGATCAACGTCTTTTTGTTTGCAAGACTTGAAGGGGGTTGACTTGACTTTCTATTTGCCAATTGGAGATTAAGCTGTTGTCAAGGTCCCGTGAACATGGTGGTGGTTCTATGATGTCAAACTCGGAATTGTAAACCCTTTTTAGCGTTCTGTACATAAAGCTTGCCTTGCTCTGGTCACTCCAGAGCATTTATGTGGAAAAAGTCACTGTCATGGAGCCGGCATTTAGATTTGCTTCCAAGGTTTCTCATTTGGATTGATGGAAAAGTCAGAAATACAAGTCTTCCGATTTTTAAATGCTCATCCTGCAGGAAACTGAATATTGTTTTAACGAACAGACCGGTCATTGAAATCGTGTCCGAATATTGCAAGGGATGAACCGGTTCGTATGTGTCTTCTCTTTTGTTTTTGGTTTGGAAATGTTAATAACAGAACTAAATTTACTGAAATCACGAAGCTCATGTTATTATCCAGCACTCCAGTCCATATACTTCACCAACAATAGTGTCGTAAATGCCACTCCATGGACAACAACAATCAAACCTTAAGCCATAAAGTTGCAAGGGGCCAATTTTACAGGATAATTTTTTCCTACAAGCATTTGGTTTCAAAATGCAATGTTTAGTATTAGAATTTATAATTTTATAATTAATAATTTCTATTTATATATTAAAAATTTCTACAACTTTAATAAAGTAAAATTGCAATTGATAAGAAATATTGCATCTTAATAAGAAAAGTTGCAAGAGCTCTTACAACCGGATAGTTGCAGGAAAAAATTATCCAATTTTACTAGAGAAAGAATAAATATTCCTCCATCCTACAAAGATTGTCCACTATTTCTTTTTAAAATATCCTATCAAAATTGCCATTTTTCTAAATAAACTGTAATTTTTGGTTTACCTTCATTTTTTTGCCCTTCGTTAATAGATGGAAATCTTTTGTGTCCAACAAAATCCTAACCATATTTATTATATTAGTGAAGATATAAAAGCAAAATTTATATCTCATTTATTATTTTCTTAATTTTTATGTAAAAAGAAAGATGATAATCTTTATGGAATGAAGAGATATATATTACAAAGAACTATTTGAGGAATAGTCTAACCGGTAAGCAAGTAAAGTCTCGTGTTGCTAATTCTAGGGTGACAAGAAGTCGCTACTTGCTTACTGAGAACTGCAAGGAACGCTTCAAAACTTTCGTTGCCCACATCACAAAAACTACCGTGTTTGAATTTCAATGAATAAATGAAATCTCCAATAGTTTGAACTGTCACATGACAAATGGAGATAGGAGCTGCAAGTGGATTCCGCCAGCTCAAGACTGGATTAAAAACAACACCGAGGATTCTCTCCGATGTTCCACTGGTACTGCTTCTGCTGGAGGGGTTATTAGAGATGAATCCGCAATCTGGCTTGCTAGGTTTGTGTACAATATAGGTCCTAGTTCATTTGAAAAAGCCGTGAGTTATGGAGGCTGTTTATAAGTGCTAGAGCTGGCATGGATGAAAGGTTGGAGAAAGATAGAGATTGAATGTGATTGTGCTAATGCTATTGAGTATTGATTACATCCCGGTATAAATTATGGTGTGCACAGCTGTGTGGATTTAGTGAACTCCATCAAAATTTACTAGCTAGGTAGTGGTTTATTTCAATCAAGAAGTGCCATAGAGAGGCCAATTCTGTGGTAGATTATCTTGCTGGACAGGCTCATTCCAACCCCAGAGGCTGCCACCTCTTGGAACACCCCCCTGAAGACCAGGGTCACATGCTGGAGTTAGATAGGAGAAAGGGAGCTTAACTCCCATTCTAATCAACTGTAATGAGGCCGTTGCCTCCTCTCTCATACATATATATATATATATATATATATAAATAAATCACCTTACAACAGAAAAAAACAACTAAAAGAACAAGGACCTAAAAACACCAAAAGAAAAGGCAAAAAGAGAGGAACATCCTCAATCCTCATAGCGTCAGCCACAAGAATTAATAGGCATGTAACTTTTAAGTGGCATAAGTATCCATAGTATCAATGGACTCCACGGCTCATTCATAATCTATTATCATTAAGGTATTCCGCCCAAAGGACTGATGCTTGCTCATCCATGGCAAGCATAGAAGGAAAAATGTACAAAATTTCTAAGAATCCTACTTTGAATAACAGTTGATAAGCTGAAAACAATCTCCCTGCAGTAGCAATCATGTCAGTACATTTAGATGCTTTACGACACCTCAACCATGTCAGTACGTTTAGACGCTTTACGATACCTCTCACTTCGAGCAATTCAACTATATGCATATCCAGAGTAACCAGAATGGAATAGACCACTTGTACCAAACAAGACAAAGATGTTTGGACTGGATCACATGCTTCGTTGGTGCAGAACAGAAATTATGGATGCATGCAACCGATTCTTGTAGCAAATGCAGTTCCACACTACCCGAAGAGGTAACACAAAAAATTGGAGGAGCAAATGAAGCATGGGAAATCAGAGCTGGGGACAATGTGATTAACAGCTTCACCTTCTGGAAGGAGCTAGCAGAAGACATGTTTGGTCGAAAAAGGAACAGAAGCCTTGTCGTAGAAGAAATGCACTAAAATTGTCTACACAACCAAGTTCTGGACATTCTCATTTCAACATGTGATTCAAGCTCGATTAACATGCAGAGCAACGTGGAGTAGGTAATGTGCAGAGAGATGCAGGGATGGAGGAAAACCATTGGCAATAAGAGATGCAGACTGATGAAATGAGCCGTACAATCTGAAAACCACTCTTCAAAACAAAACATGAAAGTTTTTTAGAAGCAGAAATTAATAGTACCATAATAAGTCAACCTTAAATCTTTTATAAACAGCAATAAGGTGACTATAGTAAGCTGATATCGGCTGACATTAAAGTGTCCAAAGACAGCACCTTTTAGTAGCCGAAACATCTTGATGAAGCCATCCAAACCCAAGTTCTAACAAACCTCAATGTCATGACACGAATATTAGTAACATAAACCTCGTATGTTCAACTGGCCCTAGCAGAACTACAATCTATCAGATCTTCTCCTGACAACTGTCAATCCCTCTTGCTTTTCCTTGGGTCTATCCTCAATCTCTGCAATGACATGCAAACACATCAGCCTAAGTGGTGCATCGGAAATGTAAGACAATCAAGTTATCAAATCACTAAACAAAATATTATAATAAATTGCAGATGAAAAATTGGAACAGCCAACTCGGCTAGACAAATGAAAAGAATGTTCTCTAACCAATGTTACTCCTGTTATTTCTTCAAATGTCTCAAATTTAATTCCATAGCAGCCAAGCCAAAGCATTAGGCTTGCAATAATATTTACAAACAGCATCAAATCACAAACTTATCCAGATAACAATAAAAACAGCAAACTTACCCGTTAGCATAAGGTGAATCACGTCGTGCATGACGAATTGGAGGAGATCGGCTGTAACTCCGACCACGGCGAGGTGAGATGCTGCGGCGTCGAGGAGATCTTCTACCACGAGGGCTATAACTCCTGTTAAAAAGAAAGTTCAAACCAACAGAAAATTAATCCACCAGATCATAAACCATAAGCTATCTTACTTTTCTTCGTGCTAAATGGGGTAACAAGATTATTCCAGCAAGAAGTAACCAGTAAAATAATTCCATATACAAGTCTCTGTTTCCAAGCTCTACACGACATAGGTAGCAACCAAATGTTATAAGCAAACACAAATAAAAGCAGCCTATATATGATCAAACAAGTACAAAATGATCTAGGGACGAATCCAAAAATACAAAAAGAAAAAATAAATGAACATAAAAAGTGAAAATGCAATAGCCACACCTGCGCCCATAATAATAATAAAAATCATAACCAGGACTTCTACGCTGATGAGGGCAGGCAATTATAAAAAAATGAGACTTTCTTTCTTTCTACTGGAAATATAAAGACAAGTACAAAATTAATAGCTCTTTGCTACGTCCTTCTTCTGAGCATTTTCTTGAGTAATTATATGATCACACAAGTCTAACATGATAGTTAGACGCATTGAGAAATAGAAAGGAAAACACAAATGAAGATAAAAAGGGAAAATGCAATAGACACACCTGCGCCCATAATAATAATCATAACTGGGGCTTCTACGCCATCGAGGGCTGGCAATTATAAAAAAATGAGACTTCTTTCTTTCTACTTGAAATATAAACACAAATGCAAAATAAATAGCTCTTTGCTGTTCCCTTTTTCAGAGCACTTTCTTGTGTAATAATATGAATGATCAGAGATATTGTGATAAGCTAACAAAAAAAAAGTTAAGGGATGATGAGTAACACATAAGTATATAATAAACAAGTAGAAAAAGAACAATAAATTGACATACCTGCGTCCATACCCATAACTTGGGCTTCTTCTGCGACGAGGGCTAGGGCTTCGATGACGCCCACTTCCTAAACCCCGTGAACCAATGCGCATGCGACACTCTCTAGCAAAATGACCAGGCTCACCACACTCATAACATTTCATGTCCTCCCCTCCGCGTCCACGTCCACCACCACGGCCTCCACCACCTTTGGAATTATGGGACATTTCCACACGCCACCCGTTCTTCCCTGTAAATTCAACTGTTTTCTTAGCAGACATCCCTTGGATACACAGGCTTTATTGGCGCTCCAACAAGAATAAAACAACTACTACCAACTAAAGAAAATGTGGATCTAAGAAAGTGAGAATCCCAGAATATCGCAGAAAATTCAACAAAGAAAAACAACAGAAAATCAGAGAAAATTGTGAGCACTAACCATCCAATGCACGAATAGCATCTATGGCATCTCTACGATCATCAAACTCAACAAATGCATAACCTGGGGGCCTCCTAGCAACCCACACGCTGCGTATTCATACAGAAATTCAAAACGACAATAAGAAAAAAAAAAACAGATATCCAACATCAGCTCCGCTATAGAAAGATAAAAGTTTTCCACCAAAATAATCACCAAAGACGAGGTGAAGGGATTGTACGAGCTAAGGACAATGAAGTTCGAACCAAAATTACCTGCGGAGGACACCGTACAATCTGAATTCGTCTTCTAAATCCCTCTCAGTGACCCGCGGGTCCAAATTCCCAACGTAAATCCTAGACATTCCTACCAACTAAATAATCACCAACCTATAAACAACAAACAAGAAACCTAAGGACCGTATCTTTTTACATAAAAATCAAACATATAAACGAAAGAAACGATTTTTACATAAAAATTAAAATTGAATATATTAATTCAATCAAGAATATATGAGTAGAAGATCGAACAAACAGTCATTAAATTAAGGCATACCTAGAGGAAATTCGTTAGTTTAGAAAGGACAGATTGAATTAGGCTTTGCAGGGAATCACAGTATCACAGAGAGCAGTTAAACCCTAAAGCAGAGATGAGTGATTTTTTCTCGAAGTAAATCCCTTTTTTTGGTGTACGAGCAATTTAATGTACGTGGACTATCCATTATTTATTAATGGGCTTTCCCAAAAGTGCCCCAATAAGAGGAAGTTAGTTTTTTACAGTTGCTCAAGGTCAAGGTTTTCTGATAATTGATTAATAGACATTTTTAAATATATATTTTTTATAAACATCATATAATTAATATATAAATTATAAATATATTTATATATTATTTTTAATTATTAACAATATATAAATAATATATAAAAAATAAAATATTTTAAATTTAAAAATATAAAATAAAATATTAATAAAAAATTAATAATATATAAATAATATTTTATAAATTTAAAATATATGTATGTGAATTGAAAAAATCACATATAAAATAAATATTGCATATTTTTAAAGTCTATCGCGTAATTATCACTTAATTAATTATATAGTCACAAATTAACAATATTTTCTGTATAATAATTTCCTTTTTTTTGCCTGAAGTACAATTTTCATTTAAAAACAAGAAACTTTTTGCAATCTGATTAAAAAGCTGATATATTTGAGAAAAAGAAAGAACTCATAATAATCTCTTGACTCTACCAGTCAGCTCTCATGTAATATACTCACAAGATCCTGTTGAATCAAACGCAGTACATCCAGGCAAAATCTGTTAATCAGTCCAAAATAGTTGACGACTAGCGTTGTGTTACCGAAAACGGTTCAAGATCGCCGCAGATCTTGTTAAAATAATGAAGAAAGAAGGAATAATTCGATCCACTAAAATCCGCACACTCAACAATAATATGGGAGGCAGAGAGATTGGGAGGCTAACCAGTAACCAGGCAGGTCAGGCCATCCGGTATGGCTGAAACCAAATTAAAAGATAAGAGGGTCTAAATAAAATACCATTTTCTTGGTACCTCATTAATTGCAATTCTTGGCTCTTGTTTTATGATTGATTTTGTCGTTTTCTTTTTCCGTATTTCTACCACGCACACGTTGTCGTGAAAAACTCTCTCATTCAATCACCTATAACAAAAAATATTTAGTTTCCAACCAGTAAAGCACCTTGAGACTAGACTGGTCTTGAATACGAGGGCCTACCAGCAGTAAAGATTGCGTCTTTAGATCAAAGACTGAGGCTTTCTGAACTGGGATTGCTGAAACATGGGAGGAGAAGATGGGATTGAAGAGAGCAGTGTGAGATTTGGAGGTAGTACTGGAAGTGGAGAGAATAGGTGGGTAGATGGGAGTGAAGTGGACTCTGAGTCACCTTCATGGTCTTTGCTTGATGAGAATGGAAGTAGAGAAGGTTATGGGTTGAGGAGAAGGCTTGTTAAGAAGCCAAAGAGAGCTGATTCTTTTGATGTTGAAGCCATGGAGATTGCTGGTGCTCATGGCCACCATGCCAAGGTATTAACACCCATTGTCAGATTATAAATCTTCGTTTGAAATTTCACTTCCATTTTTAGTATTTTGCAAGGTTGACAAAACTACTAACAGTGAACTGAAAAGCAGAGTACTTGCCCTCAGTCAACAATTTCTAATATGTTATTTGTTTTTGGTGAACTAGTTTATTATTTAGTTTGTTTATTAAACTTCACATTTATGAGAAGTGGTTTTCAGGATCTCGGTCTTTAGGATCAGAACTCATATGGTCCATCTATTGCAGCAGGCAAACTTCTATGACTAAACTTTAACGTGGTTTAGCTTTGACTTTTAGTTCATTCATTGTGATGCCTAAGAAAATTGACTAGGAGGTCGTAGTTTCAATTAGAGAAGGCAATATCTATCTGAATTCTGCAAGAACAATGGCAACATAATACATATCATGAAGGAGATGGGTCATTCATTAAAAAGTTTGTGTTTTTTTTTTTCCTGGGGTATGTGGAGTTACAGATGAGAAGTTTGCATGATGAGTCCAATTGACAATCGTATTTAAAAGATTAAATTGCACAAGTATCATATGATCTGCCCGTTACATTTGTTTTAAATGTGCAGCAAGAACTTGGGGGATAAAAATCAAAAGAGGTGCCCTTTTGCATGGCTTGGAATGAAAATTTTCAAAAGAATGAAATCTATATATTATTTTACTTGATGAACTTTATTGGTTAAATGCATTAGGATCTTAATATTTGGGGCACTCTTGCTTTGGCATTTCAAACACTTGGTGTGGTGTATGGTGACATGGGCACAAGCCCTTTATATGTCTTTGCTGATGTGTTCAGCAAGGTGCCTATTGACTCGGAAGTTGATGTCTTGGGCGCTTTATCACTTGTCATGTACACCATTGCCCTTCGTCCTTTATCCAAATATGTTTTTGTAGTTCTCAAGGCAAATGACAATGGAGAAGGTAAGAGTTGTATTGTTAAAATTGTTATATCCCATAAATTTGTTGCAAACTGTTTCATAAACCATGTCTTCTTTAATATTTGATTGTAGGAGGAACATTTGCCATGTATTCACTGATTAGCAGATACGCAAAAGTTAGTATGCTACCTAATCGTCAGGCTGCTGATGAGCATATCTCAAGTTTTAAGCTCAAGTTGCCTACTCCAGAGTTGGAGAGGGCTATTAACATAAAGGAAACATTGGAAAGGAGATCATCCTTGAAAGCAGTTCTCTTGTTACTGGTTCTAATGGGAACTTCTATGGTTATAGGGGATGGCATTCTAACTCCAGCAATATCAGGTGTGTCAATGCATAACATGCCAATGGTGGTACAGTTATTAGTACTGAATTCACTACTGTCTTGTTCTAGCTGTTGGTGATTACTCTTGAAAGTACTGGTAATAGGCATGTTTAGTATATATTTTCATGTAATGATGTTTGAGGTTGTCCTACAAGGATTGAACTCTCTATCCGTGAAGTTGAATCCCTCAAGGAAATTCTCCATCTCCACCTCCTACTAATTGCAAGCAAATGTCTAATGCCTGGAAGCTAACAGATATCTTACTTGTTGCAGTGATGTCTGCTGTGAGTGGTCTGCAGGGGGAAATACCTGGATTTGGTACAAGTAGGTATCTTTTTCCTGTCTGGACTCCTTTAGGTGGTATTTGTGATTCATCTCAGTTCATAGATATTATAAAGAAGATTGGAAAGTAATTGTGATGGATAGCCACCTTCTGGGGACATGATCAACGAGGAAATAATCAAACTTTCCACTAAAAAGCATTTTATACTGATGTTTCTTACAGATGCTTTGGTTGCCGTTTCAATTGTGATTCTTTTGGCACTGTTCGGCATTCAGAGATTTGGGACAGGAAAGGTGGGCTTCATGTTTGCACCCATTCTTGTGCTGTGGTTCTTCTCTCTGGGTTCTATTGGAATTTACAATATAAACATATGATGTCTCTGTCCTGAGGGCATTTAATCCAGCTTATATCTATTACTTCTTTAAAAAGAACAGACTGAATGCCTGGTCAGCACTTGGTGGTTGTGTTCTGTGCATTACAGGTATATTTCATTTCTGACCACATGCCATAAGATCATAAGGCTGGCTTAAATTGCTTTGAAATTATCATCTTCCTTGGCAGGGTCATTGTAACTGTAGTTCTTCCTAGCTTATTATCTGGAAAGCAGTAACTTAAATTGTTTGTTTTTTGAAGACATATAATCCTGATTTTAGGTGATGTCCTTATTCTCTCTACAGGTGATGTCTTTATTTGAAAGCCTTGTTTCCTAGGGTAGAAATCCTTTGACTGGTTGGTTAGTTCTTAGTGATTGATAAGCTGGTTAAGAATTGAGATTAGTCACTTATCGGAAAAAAAAAAAGAATTAAGATTAGTCATATTCATGCATGCATCCTCATTACCTGGTTCTAGGAAATGCTGTAAATATTTTAATTTCTGTTGAAAGTTCATCGTTCAGGAGCTTCTTGCATCTGATCTCTTGCAGCTTATTTTAATATTTTCTTCCCTATTATAGGAGCAGAAGCAATGTTTGCTGATCTAGGGCATTTCTCCGTAAAAGCCATTCAGGTTTGTCAAAAAGTGTTGCTAGCATATTCTTGAATAATAGCACACATTTCTTTTAATTTTTGTTTGCTGCTTGAACAGATTGCCTTCACTTCAGTTGTGTTTCCCTGTCTTCTCTTGGCCTACATGGGTCAGGCTTCATATTTGATGAAGTTTCCCAATTCTGCAGAAAGAATCTTCAACGATTCTGTGCAGGTGAATGATGCCCGAATAATATTTGTCAATATTAGTTCTTGAAAGACCACCTTCATTAAGCATCTATGCATACCCTATGAGCTTATCTTTTGATGCTAAAATTCTCCCTGTCATAATGACAAAACAGATAGCTTGTTCTGGCCGGTATTCGTTGTAGCTACTCTTGCTGCCATGATTGCTAGCCAAGCAATGATTCTGCTACATTTTCGTGCGTTAAGCAGTCTATGGCTCTTGGATGCTTCCCAAGAATGAAGATAGTACACACATCAAAGAGACGGATGGGTCAAATTTATATCCCCGTGATCAACTATTTCCTAATGATCATGTGCATAATTGTAGTTTCTATCTTCCAAAGCACGAATGATATTGCTAATGCATATGGTAAAGTACTGCGTTCCATCTCTTAATGATCATGTACTATTTGAATTACTAGCTAAAATTTTTTGGTAGTGTTATGTGGTCCAAAGATTTCCATTTCCAAAATCGTATAGCATGCTAAATGATACCTAAATGATCTTCTGTAACTGATTATAGTTTATAGTTTGTTGGTCAGAATAGAGTTAACACTAGCAACCGGTAACTAATGAGTCTATTTTATGCTTATATGGTACTTGCAGGCATAGCTGAGGTTGGTGTCATGATGGTTAGCACTACATTGGTGACACTTGTGATGCTTCTAATATGGCAGACCAACTTGTTTCTGGCATTGTGTTTCCCACTCGTGTTCGGATCTGTAGAGCTCATTTATATGTCTGCAGTCCTATCAAAAATCAAAGAGGGTGGTTGGCTTCCACTTGTTTTTGCTGCTTGTGTCCTCTCTGTGATGTACACGTGGAACTATGGGAGTGTGTTGAAGTACCAAAGTGAGGTAAGAGAGAAGATCTCCATGGACTCCATGCTCGAGCTTGGTTCTACCCTTGGTACCGTAAGGGTTCCTGGAATTGGATTGCTGTATAATGAGCTTGTCCAAGGTATTCCCTCAATTTTCGGGCAGTTTCTACTGAGCCTTCCAGCAATCCAGTCCACTATAGTATTTGTTTGCATTAAATATGTTCCCGTCCCTGTTGTGCCCCAGAGGAACGATTTCTTTTTCGAAGAGTTTGCCCAAAAGACTGCCATATGTTCCGCTGCGTTGCTCGCTATGGTTACAAAGATGTCAGGAAGGAAGATCACCGTGCATTTGAGCAGCTTTTGGTCGATTCCCTTGAGAAATTTCTTCGACAAGAAGCATAGGATCTCGCCTTGGAGAGCACTTTCAACGAGTTTGACATGGATAGTATTTCGGTGAGGTCAAGGGATTCTGCACCTCCTGCACGAGATGGAACTGATGAGCTTCGGATTCCCCTTATGCATGATCATAGAACAGAAGAAGCAGGAACCTCTGTTTCGGGGGAAACATCCTCAGCATTGCCTTCCACTGTCGCCTCAACATTGGAAGACCCTAGTTTGGAGTATGAACTATCAGCGCTACGCGAAGCAATGGAGTCAGGCTTCACTTATTTACTTGCTCATGGGGACGTCAGGGCAAAGAAGAACTCATTTTTCCGGAAGAAGCTTTTCGTTAACTACTTCTATGCATTCCTGCGAAGGAACTGCAGAGCTGGTGCCGCTAACATGAGCTTGCCTCACATGAACATCCTACAAGTTGGGATGACATACATGGTCTAAAATTCTTTCCTTTGTTTTTGAGAATCAAATTTGTTGTTCTTGGCGTCTATTTCAGCCTCCACATGTTTGAATTCAAACCTTCACAGGTTTTTATTCGATGGACTGCATTTCTAGTTTTTATTTGTGATTGACTTCCACTTGATATATTTTTATGTTTTTCCACAGCATAAATTTGAACTTATTTTGTTAAACATAGGGTAATTATTATTATTATTCTTTTACTAATTGTGAGATAATTATCGACTTAAAATGGTGGTTAACGCATATATGTAGGTTTTTGCGTAATATTTTTTATGAACTTCTATTAAAAATTGAATCCTTAATCCTTTGAGGCGGAGATCCACCGAGTATCTCTAAGCTATATGAGGATAAACACATTGCCTTCATAACACTAACTTTTCATACTTCAGATTCTGTGGTCGAGTGACTATTTAATTTCAATTTATCTTTCCCTTTTTTTGTTTTCTGCACTTCATCATCGAAACTTGTAAGGGGAAGGAAAGAAAAGGTTGGATGATGGGTCAATTCTCTCTATAGTCGAAAAGGGGCATTCCCTTGCCTATCCCTCAAGACTTGTTATTGGAAGTACCACCATCAATAATATGATGCTATGTCTATTACCATACAAGTACTTTTTTTTTTGCTGAAAAAATGGGAGGTGGGGGTGATTAGTAGTTGGTGTACTTTTGTTAGGCGTTACCATGTAAGTTTAAACCGGAAGATACTCTCCCCGCTACGGAATGTTCCTGTGAGCCATAACTGACACCCGGCAGCGGATTTGGGCTCAAGCATGAGTGTGGTCACCGTAGCACCTCACCTAAGACAAGCGAGTCGGGTCTGAATAACTCAGCTCTATGCAACAAAGACCCGAGTGACAACCGGATAAATCCGGACTTACACCGCTCTCATGTCTCGAACCCAAGCGAACTGAGGTTAGAGTACACCGTTTCGCTCTACCACCCCTCGGGGGCTCAAGTACTTCTTCATAAAGTAGTACATTGCAGATATTTCTCCTCCCTTGTCTTAATCTAATTTTTGATATTCCTTATCCCTTCTTTTTGTTGCTTGAACTGCTAATATTCAAATTCTACTTTTATTTGATGATACATTAAATTTTCTTTATTTTGAGAGATGCTAGAATTGATACAAAATAAAGATTTTACATTTTCAAAACCTAAACATGTAACTTTGCACAAATCTCTCGATCATCAAAAAAAATATGCACTGTCATTTGAATTACTCATTACGTTGATTCCTTATCCGGTTAATATTGGTATTTGTACACAAAAAAGAGGGTATTGCCATTTGTTGCAGATATTTTGAGATTAGTTTACTCTTCATCGTTGAATATGCTTAATGAATCTTTTATGTGCTCAAATCTTTCAATCAAGACCTTCAAACCTTTTTTTGAAAAACACATTTATTATACATAATTTGGAAGTTGATGGAGGTGTTAAGGCCTCATTTAGAAGGGGAAAAAAGGTACTGTCGGTATATCACAATCGTTCTAGACCTGCACTGTATGAATTCACCAGCTTTGAGGTTGATAGCTACATCATACAATAGCTAATAACAGTATTTGATTGGGAATTGAAACAAGAAGGTAGTTGTGTATGCTAATAATAATAACAATAATAACAAAAGCAAAGGCATTATTGATTAGTAGGGCCATATGGATTGAATGGTCAACAGTGTATATTATCAAGTATACATGTGGATATAGTTATCAATTTTATTACATTTTAAGTCGATTTTGCCTGGAAAAAGAGCAACCAATCAGAACTCTATTATTCCAACATGATCCCAATGGGCTCCAGGAGCCTATCATTGCCCAAGAAACCCTAAATTTATAGGCATGCCATCCGTTTTTCTTGTTTTCTGGTTCAGAAACAGTATCTTAAGTACTTAAAATAAGTTCATTAATTTTCTCATAAAAAAGAAAGCACAAAATTAAAATTAAGCCACCTAATTGAAAATTGAATTCAGAAATGTTCTCATGATCATGACATTCATAGCTTCACTATAGCTTTCTTTATAGGTTTTTTTTTTGCTCTTACCAAGAATCGAACTATCGAATTTTAACATTAGAGTTAAATCAAGTTTCAATGATCTATGAATCTATTGATTAATATAGTTTATCTTAAGATTTTATATATATATTTATTGAACAGAGTTCATTCTAACATTTATTCAAGATTTGATTCAAAAATTTACCTGGTAGGTCGGCGACCAACTAAGCATGCCTTAACTTAATAATTAGAAAGCTGAAAGCAACATTTAAAGCATGGCTTGAAACGGTTTGGACATAAAATCAGAATGAAGAAGAAGATAATGCATAAAAGATATAGTCTTCATATAATTATTATGCTTATTCAACTTCAAGGGCTTGCATCAGTTGGTGCATATTCCATATATTATACTCGTATTTAACATTGAGAAGAGTGTTTAGTACTTTAGGTCACGATTATGACCGAGGTGGCGGCCTAGACATTCACAACTTTGAATATTAGGTAAGGATCAAGAAATTCCAGCATGGCTTTCATTTCCTTTTTATAATAATTTGTCTACCACAAATTTTCTTTCTTTATCTCTTTACAACAAAAGAAAACGGGAATTATTATTTCGATGAGGAGATAAAAAACAGAGAAAGTGTTTATATATGTCCCAATTTGTGAAGAAGAACTACGCACCTTAGATAATAGTTAGATAATAGATATGACCACATTTTGGAACTGATGATTCTAGTTTATGAACTTGCGAATTCAACAAAACCACCCAAATTTGAACCGTCGGTCATTTTGCCATGTCTAACCCACTTTATATAAAAAGGCCAGCTAGCTATATCTTTTTAGTTAGTTATAGCCATAAGGGCCATGCATGAAAAAGAAAATTTTGTTTTCTTTATGTGGAAAGATAACTTTTTTAGGTAAACCATCAACGAGTAAACTTTGATTAAATAAGTTCTAATTACTTTATGATCTTTTAAACAAAAAAGTTACTTTATCAAAGCACAAGAATAATAATATATTGGGAGTTCTTTCCGGAGTTAAAATTAATTAGATATGGTTGGCATCCACGTTTATGTGCACTATGGCTTCAATTTGCCTACCTTTTAATCAGTGTCAGAACCAAGATTTACATCAAGTAAATACTTATGAGTATAAATATATAATAAAAAAAATAACTGTGGTAGAGTTATTTTTATACTAAGCAGTTCCAAAATACTAAAACTAATGGATTTTAAAAAGAAATCAATTTAATACTAGTTACTGATGACATAAATTGATTGGATTTCATTAAATTTGGCATTTTTAATTGTGGTTCTCAATTTTTATGTGAGACTTGGAAACAAACTAAACAATTTTCTAATTGTGTTTTTTGATTGTTTTACTTTTTTAGTGTGAATTTCTCCATTATGATTGTTAATTTTAATTTGCAAATAGTAGGTTTTAATTTTCAAATAACAAGATTATAACTCAACTAACGGAATTAAATTATAAGAACTAATTTGACATGTTTTCAAATTTATTGGACTCAATTAAAAAATATAGCAAAGCTCAAGGACCAAAGCAGGGCTTCAGCCCTTGCTTGTCCTTGTATAGCTTCGCCACTGCTTTTAATTATGTAATTATTAATAATATTGTTTAGTAATATTAGTGTCCCCTTAAATTATGATAATGTTGCATTTATTGTAATGTAGGGATTTATAAAAATATATTATCACTGAATGGTTGAATCCAAAAGTTATTATCTAATCGGTGCTAGAAGGTTTTAAGTTCCATTTCTAGTGGGAGTAAACAAAAGAGAAAATTATCTGACATTTTCACTTTGGGTATTTAAATTTTAAAAACAAAAAACTAATCTAAAAAATCATTAAAATACAACAGTCTCAATTTAAATTTCTAGAATACATAAAGTGTTTCCACGCGCTCTCCTCTCCCATCGTTGCTCTCTTACGTTTATGTTATTTCCTCTCCTTCCTCCTCACTCTTCTCTATGCGCCTCCTATTGGCTTTTCTTTCCCATCCACCCATCTTATCTGCCTCTTCTATTCTTTTATTTTTTTTTGCACTTGTATTTCATTTTGTGTTCTTTTTCTTTTTGTTGTTTGAGATTTGAAGAGGGAGATTATGGTGGGAAGCTATTCTGGTCGATGACAGTAGTGATGCGTGAGAGAGAGATCAAGACGAATGAGAGAGCGAGAGGGAGGGAGAGTGTTTTGATGGCGACGAACAAGAGAGAGATCTAGAGAAGGAAGAAGTTCGTGAGATTGAGAGAGAGGGATGACAGTGGTGGCTAGGGCTTTAAAACCTTAGCTGAAACCCCGATCTTCTTGTTATTTTTTTGAAATTATATCTTAACCACTGAAATATTTGGTAATTACATGGGTTTTTTTTTCTCATTTTGTACTTATTGGTAACTGAGTTGTTTTCATTTTGTACTCGCTTGTATTTAGTTTGGTCTCATTTTTGTATTCATTTTCTCATGTGCAAGACTGAGAATAA
>CAODLS012049158.1:0-21908 GCA_948243855.1 Flueggea neowawraea
TTAACATCCTTGGAGCAAAGATCCTACATTATTGGAGATGCCAATTTTGGTACTATCTTTCCAATTTCCTTAATGTCTTTCATTTTTTATTGTTTTGATTTATAGAGGAGGAGAAAAGAAGTTTTAAAAAATTTTCTCAAATCATTTTTATAGGGGAGAAATGATGTATTCAAATATTTTTAAATGATGCACAAATTGTTTTTCATAAGGGGAGTGAAAATTTTTAATTTTTTTGATATGATCTCCTAATTTTTTTTATCCTAACCTCTTGACAATGATGAAATCTTTGATCAAATTCATTGCCTTTGATGTAGCACTTAATTTCATAAAAGTTTTGTCATCATTAAAAAATGGAAGATTGTTGGATCATGGCTGATCAACATTAAAGATCCTTTATGTGTTTTGATGATGAACAAAATGATATTGTCAAATCCTCACTCGAGTAACATTTGTGCCCAGTTTATTTCACTCGAGTAAGCCAAGTCATCACTAGAGTAATGCACAAAGAACAGAGGAATGAGATATGAGCTGAAGCTACTCACTCGAGTAACAAGAAAAGTATCACTCCAGTAACAAGAAGTATCACTCGAGTAATCAATGTATCAGATCACTCGAGTAATTGAAAGGTGTCACTCAAGTAAATCATCAACCCATGAAGCTGCAACAGACAGAAATGCATTCCAACGGTCATATTCTCACCACCAACGGTCATATTGAATGGAATGACTATAAATACATCAAGGAAGGACAGAAAAACGTGGATGATCATATGGATTCAAGTCTCAATCATTTTCATCATTCCCCTCACTCCAAAACATCAAAATCAAGCTAAAGAGAATATCAAGAGCATCAATCAAACACATGTACTCCTAGCATAGAACTTTCATTTTTTGTAAACGCTTTGTAAACACTTTGAGAATGAGAGAGGTTTGTTGTAAACCTAGAGAAAATAACCTTGTTGGCTTTAGAGGTGTGAGCCGTAATCAACCTTGTTGGCTATAGAGGTGTGAGCCACAATCAACTTTGGTGTAAGGCTTTGTTGGATTGAGCCAGAATCAATATTCGAGATAGTGGAAATCCTAAGTGAGACTTAGGTAGTTGACGTAAGCATGGTTGGTCGAACCACTCTAAATTCTTGGTGTTATTTTCTCTCTCACTTCAACTTACTTCCGTTCTCCAAACTCAACCAAGGCATCCCCGAAAAAATTTTCCAACAAAAACTGTTTATGAGTAAGCAACATAAATATGAGATAAACCTTTTAGAGCTTTAGTGATGGATGTCGAATCCAACAAATTAATTCCGACTCAAAAATAAAGATTCTGTATATAGCAGTGAGTAGGGTCAAATCCACAAAAATTGGTAAAATTTATTTAGTTGAAAGAAAATAAAAATAAAATAAAATTGCAGAAATTGAAAGCCAAGCCAAGAATGTAAAATAAGTAAATTAAAGTTTGCAATAAGAAACACAATAAAAATGCAACAATGAACATATGATAAAATAAATAATAATAAATGCCTACCAATATACTTCTCCATTCAATCCAATTAGTCGATCATAGACACTAAGAATCAAAACTGAGCATTCGAATAGATAGAGTAATAGTTACCAGTGAGACACTCAAGTAACCAATCCATTCTTACATGATCTATAGCCCCAGAACGTCCTGCAAACTATTTCCCTAACCACTAGACAACCCTCGAGACACTCTGACAAGGTTTAATCTATGGCAATAGTAATAACCAAAGAGATCCCTATCATAGTCAGTGAAGTCGAAAATGTTGTAAATCATTTAAACCAGATTATTCAATTCCATAATATTGAATAATATCCAACTACATACATTCAAGTTATTCGTTACCTAGATTAGAATTAATGAGATGTTCCATTAATCCTAAATAACAATATATTATTCATGTAATCACACAACCGACCGAATCATGTAATCAACACAAATAATAATAAAGGAATTAAGGCACAGAAACTGAATAAATACTTGAAATACTTTATAACAATTAAAACAATAGTTTTACAACGTTAATGGACTGAATTTCAAAAATACCTCGACTGGAGAGGAGTTTAGTTACACATGCTAGAAGAAAGAAAGTTGAAATTGAGAAGAGAATTGGCTGCCCAATATGTGCGTGAATGGTAGATAGCAGCCAAAAAGGAGCCAAATTAGTTTAAATACATGACCTAATTAGGAAAACTTAACTCCCTTATAAAATAGCTAATGAAAATAATAATAATGAAAATTATTTTGTTCAATCAGTAAAATTGGATTAACAGCCTTCAAATACTTCTAAGAGGCTCAAATCCTAAGGCCTAATAGTGCCCGCACGCGGCCTAATGGTAATAAGTCAGCCCAGTTAACGGGCCCTCTATAGCATGGTTATGCCAAAATGCAATCAATGCTAAAATACACCCAAGACAACTCCAATTCTTTGTGTTTCACCAACATTTCAACTAAACCACCAAAGAAACCAAAAAATATAAAACCACACGAATAACAACAATTTATAATGCAAAACAGACATAAAATACAACATAAATCATGCATGAAATGCAACCTATCATTTAGCTTCTTCTTCATGAGCTCTGATTTGATTGAGTGTAGTGTTGTCGAGCGGAGGTATCCGTCTTTCATCTTCAGCCCATTGTCATGAACTGAGACCTTTAAAATTAGCCTTCATTTTGACAACCCAGATTTGATAATTATCTCTATTAAAAATTGGGATGGGGGAGGGTATGAAAGAGATGTGTTTGTTGAAGTCATTCACTCACAGGTTCACTCAACACAAGCCCTTTAAGAACAAAGAGCTCTAATACCAATTTGCTGGAGTAAGAGCAAAAGCACATAATATGAGACTGAACGAGTCAATATTTTTTATTGATAGGATTTGATTTTATACAAAATGTTGAATCTGAAATGCTAAAAATCTAGAACTGTATAGATTGGATTTTATTATTCTAATCTAATTACCGAACTAGAAGAATTGAAATTGTTATCTTGTATTTCTTGGATTTAACTAGTAAAAATCCTATAATCGTCTTCATAAGCCCTTTACCAAATAGCAGGACCTATTTTTATCTTTATTATTATTTTTTGCATATTTTTTAAGTAAATATTTTCCAATGAACTAGAGAAACACTGATCATTATAATTTAGCCCCTATTAAAATTTTGTAGTTGAACTTATTAATTATACATATAATAGTATGGAAAACTAAATTCCTAATAAATTAATGAACACTTGGCCTTCAATGGCCTAATTTGAAGTTTAAAGATAAATAAACTAATAAACTAATAAATAAGAAATAAAAATTCACTTATGAATTTAGTAGCTCAACCAAATCAACCCACAATATTAAACAAGTTGAAACCAAACCCGAACCACATCTTTAGCAGCCAACCAAGAACCAACCAAACCATTCCACAAGCTAAAACAAACCAAATCAACCCATATAAATAAACCAGTCCAAACCAAACTAGCAATCATTTCAAAAGCCAACCAAAAGCACAAACCAAACCGACCTTTGAAAATAAACCAACTAGCTCACTAAGACTAAATCGAATCAGTAATATAAATAGATTAAACCAGATGGTAATTAGGTGATTCACCTAGAAAAGTTTGCAATATTTCTTCCATACGGACATGATATAATTATTATAGATAAATTTACAATATTTCTTTCATACGTGCATGATTTTGAAATTCACGGTTATGTATTTTCAAATTCACGGCGTCTTATTTATATGTTGTTGGTATGTTGTTGATTTGTTGTTGATGTTTTTCATATTTTCAAATTCAATGCGTCTTATTTATTTATTTTTTATATGTTATTGATATCTTTTTGTTTATATGTTGTTTTATATGTTGTTGATTTCTTATTTACATATTGCTTATATATTGTTGATATCTTGTTTATATGTTATTTTCAAATTCAAGGAGTCTTGTTTATATGTTGCTGATATCTTTTGTTTATATGTTATTTTATATATTGTTGATTCCTTGTTTATATATTGTTTGAATGTTGTTTATATGTTATTGATTGATGTGTTCTAAATTTGCATGTTTAATCAAGTAATAATATATCTATTTTCATCTTATAAATGATGATTTTATAGTGAAATTTGTATAATATTTATAATGTTTATAGGATGATATTAATTGAAAAAAAAAATTAGTGGAAAAAGATGCAAAAGTTATTTGAAGTTGAAAGACCCTAAGCAAACTCAAAAAACATGAACAAAATGATGGAAATAAGGTGGAAAGGAGTATCACGGTCGTAATAAGCAAAATTGGATGCCACATTTTCGACAGAAATTTGTCATGACTGTGACACTCAATTGTCACAGCTGTGATACTCTGGAAGTCAAAAAAAATAAATTTCGAGAGTAAAAATCATGTGAGTACCAAGGGGCATTTTGGACTAATCTCTTAAGTAGGTTTTTGTCACTTGGATAGTATAAATACTCTTTTTAGCTACCATTTGAGACATCTTTTACATCTTTCTTCATTTAGAAATTAGGGTTTTTTAGTTCATTTGGAACAATTTTAATTTCTTATTTTAAATCAAGGAGATTGGAAGGGAAATCACTTGCCTAAGGCTTCTTTATTTCAAATCTTGTATCAAAGGCACTTAGGGTTTATTTCTCTTTCATTTTTATCTTTTGTATTTGAATTTTTATGATGATTTTAATGGTTATTAATGTTTTATGTTTGATTTAATTATGTTAGTTTGATTTTCTTAGTTGAGGTATTAAGATATAGGCTAAGGATGATAATTTTGCTATGCTATTGATTGAGCTTGTTGTGTTTGCTAATGTTCTTTATCTATTGCCTTATTAGATTGGTTTAATGAGTTGTTTAATGTGATTGTGACTTAGATTGATCACCTTGGTTGTAGTTCTAGCAAGTTTAGTTAATAGATTAAGAGATGAATACTAAATGAGGCCAATATGACCCTAATTAATTTAAGTGAGGCCGAGAGTGTAATATTCTGCCTATTTTGGTTAGGATTCCTATAGCTTTTTGACCAAGTCTGATTGATCTTGAAGATAATAGGATGTATTTCTTCGAGGATTAGGTGTTATCGAACCTCGAAGGAGGTCTGATGCACGTTGGGAAGTGTGAAATGTCGAGTATATGATTGGAGAGTGAATAATGTGTGTTATACTTAAGTACAACATACGTTGTTGAGTGAGAAAGATGTGCGTTATCTGGAAAAGTAGCATGACGTACGTTGCACAGGTGCAATGTACGTTATCTAGGATTAGAGGATGATCAACATTCGTTGGCATGGAATGACGTACGTTGAGTTGTATTTCTTCGAATCTGTGGCTACTGTATGCATTACAACGTGAATTGTGAGGCACGACATACATTGTGCGCCACCACAACATACGTTGTCACTGAGGATAACATACGTTGCCTTTGAGGTGGTCGAAACGGTGCGTTTTGATCTGTAGCTCTTAAAACGCCCAAACCCGACCTTCTTCGTTATTTTCTCTCCATTTCTCACACAAATCTCTCTCAACTCGTCTAAAAATTTTCCTCAGTGCTCCCCCAATGTTCCTAATCAATTTCTAAGGTAAGATCAACATCATTTCTTCATTTTTAACTCATTTTCACACATTGATTCAGGAAATGCATTTTTGGCCGAATTCCTCTAGAGTTCGGATTTTCTTGTGATTCTGAGTTAATGAATGCTAAAGGTTGTTAAATTAGACTATATTGAGGTTAAAGGAACACGATTCAAGGCTTGAGTCGAAGGATTTGAGGATGTTTTGGTGTAACTAGGGTTAGGTTCGGGTTTTGATTATTTTGGATGAATTTGGGTTTGTTTGTTTGATTTGATGATATATTTGTGTCTCTAAGGATGATTAGAGACAATGTGGACTGATTGAAACATCGGGTAGTGAGCGGAACGTAATTTTGGCATTTTTTCAAATACTTCCTGTCGCAGATAGATTTGTATGTTTTTAAAAAGTTAAGGTATAGACTTATAATTTCTGAAACATAGGGATTGACTTGTAATTTTACGAGTCAATGATTAATTCGCGATTTCTGATAGTTCGGCGAGGAATTTGAGAATTCTGACTTATTGATGGTTAGTTGGTAATCCCAACATACCCCGAAGACTACTTTGCAAATTGTCAAGTATCGGGGACTAAAACATAATTTTATATTGGTCGGAGGCCAAATTGTAATTTTGTGTAGATTTTGAATTTTGGATTGAAAGTAATAGATTCACTTTCGGATTATAATTTGAGCGACTTTGAGGGCATTTGTATATCATGCATTTGGTATTGTCACAGTACCACATCTTGACATTTGTGTTGTTTGTGCGTATACAACTTCTTGTTCCTACCAGTGAAACCAGTCACCGGCTAGTGGGACTTGACTGGTGTTTCTGCTTAGATTTTCAAGTGAGTGAATAGCAGCTTCAAACGCATAGACTGTGTCTCAAAACTTCTATTACTGGTTTTTGATGTGCCAAATATACTTTTGAAAATGGACTAATCTAAGGACTGGTTGAGCAATAAACTGATTATGTGTTTTAATAATCAGTAATGGTTTTGAAATTGATATATATATGTATTATATATCTTCCCTCTGATTTTAATGCTAGATTGCATGTTTTGGATTTTGATGCTATATGATAGTATTATTTGGTTTTTGATATGGGGACACATGTGCTACGAGGTATGTAGCCTTTGGTATACTAATGATTGATACCCAGCTACCAGGGTTGTCGGTAGCCATGTTGCCCTGATCAGACACATGATTTGATATTGATAGAGGCGGGTCCTCATCACATTTCTGGCTGGTCCACACATTTCGTGATTGGTGGCAGGGTCCACACATTTCGTGATTGGTGACAGAGTCTACATCACTCTTGCTTTAGTCCCATATCTACGATATATGTTTTGACATGAATATGTTGATTTGAAAATCTGAAATGGTTTTATTACGCTTACGTGCATGTTAGATGCTTTGTCTGCGAACATCTTCGAAATGATTTTTCGAAAGGTTATTACTTATATAACATGTATATTTATATACCGTTTGGTATTGCATATGGTATTTGCAAACTGTTTTCAAAACAGTGTTGGTGAGGCACGTATGAGGCATTCTGGAGTTTTATTCCTCACTGGGTTTGACCCCCGTTTTATTTATGTCTGTGGTTGACTCATTCATCCAGGTACACAAGTTTTGGCTTCGACAACTGTTCCGCATCTTGGACACCCGTGGGGAGTCTTTTGGTAGTGACGCTTATTGATCGGGCTCTTTTGTTTTTGTTAGAGCTCCGCACCGGGATGCTGAGAGGTTACTGAGTTGCTTTTATACTCTGATGTATTTCGTTGATTTCACTCATAAATGTTATTTTGATATATTTATTTATATATCTATATATATCATTTTTCTATTAAACGATTTCACGTGTTATATGAAACTACCGTTTTATTAATTGTTTTTATAATTAAAAGTTGGGTAGTAACTCTAATCTTTGAGGATTGTGCAAGATGAGCCGAACTCTCATAAATGGTTCGCCTCGTACGCCGGTTATGGTCCCGGGAATGGGTCATGACAGAGAGGATCCTCCTACTTAATGTAAAGATGGTTTAGATGACCTTGATAGATACTCTAAGCTAGCTTAGCGGAGAGAACACTCAATCCTAGATACTCTTTCATTACGTAGTTAAATAGAATTCCTTAGCTAAAATCTTGAAGCCCCAACGTTTTTTTCTATTAATTTTTCACATTTTAGCTCCTAGTTTCATTGTTTGCATTGTGTTTTTTTTTTCAATTACTCAAAAAAAGGAAAAAAAACCATGATTTTACTTGTAGGTATTACATGCTCTTGAGGCACACTAGAAGCTTTGAAAATAAGAAAAGTGTTCATTTGGTACCCGAAATTGAAAGGATGTTAAGAGCAAATAGAGCTAATAGAAAAAGAGAAAGGATGGCGGATATTTTCTAGACCTCCTAATGTTGATGGGAATGAGCTTAGAGTTTAGCAATTACCGGGAGATGAAATTGGCCAACAAGTGTTGGGTAGGACGAGCTTAAAGGAGAATCCATGACAGGTGATTAGGGCATCACCCTCTTGTATTAGGTTGAGCCCGGCTGTGCGCAACTATGAATTAAAGTATGCATATCCTAATGTTGCCATCATTTAATGGATTGTCGGGAGAGTATTCATTGACTTTCTTGAGGGAGCTTTACACTATGATTCAAACTTTTCCTCTACATAGGTTGAGTGAAAATGAGTTGAGAATGATGTGTTTTCCATACACATTGAAGGATAGAGCAAAAGATTGGCTCATCAACTTACCGGAAGGTTCACTTGGAACTTGAGAGGAGGTTTATGAGAAGTTTATGATGAAGTACTATTCTCCTCAAAGAACGGTGGAATTGCGCAAAAAAATATGCTCTTTCTCTCAAATGTGGGCCATTCCATAAGGCATGGGAAAGATTCAAGATGCTCTTAAGTCAATGTCCTCATCACTAATTTGCATTGACTCTTCTCACACAATTTTTCTATGATGAGCTTATAATGCATAGGCAAACGTTTATTGATACAACCACGAGAGGCTATTTTGGAGACAAGATTGCCAAGGAAGTCTATGATATCTATGAGATGTTGGCTACAAACCCTCAACAAAAAGTTAGAGGTAGGAGAGCCAGTATTCATGAGGTAAACACTTCCACTTCTTCCGATTTAACTTCAAAGGTTGATGAATTGTCTAAAAAGATGAATTTATTGCTTAATACCAATGCTTTGATGAAAGAAAAATGTAGTTTTTGTGGAGTATTAGGACATAATGAAATGACTTATAGGGTGGCCTGAGGAACTAGTGTTAGATATGATGAAGTGAATTTTGTTTGGGGGAAGGGGTGTGGGGTGTTTCCCAAATGCTTGTTGAGTTTGATTTTGATGATGATGACTGCAAAATATCCATGAAAGAAGTTCAGACGTGTAGTCTCTATTATTTATGGCAACAAGGAACATTATGGATGATCTACACACATAGAACTTGTGCAAAGCACGTAGATGTGTATGGTACTGGAGGCAAAAAACATCAAATCTTGCTCAACGCAAGCAGAAGGAATTGCTACACAGTGATATTTGAAGAACAAATATCTACGCACATAGTAGCTGAACTACACACATAATTGAGGTATAGATCAATGAGAAGCTTTCATGAATGACCAAGGCACGTTAAAGGATGAAAAAGGCATGTAGATGAGTAAAGGTGTGATCTTTGAAAAAACAGCTCTACACACATTACACATGAGTTACGCACGTAGATGAGTTACAGAAGCGGACAAAGCCAAGACGCTCTTCGGAATTTGAATTGGAATATTCTCTGACACATGTGTAAACCAAAGATGCAATCTTGGAATGACAAATCGAAAACTCACGTTGAAGAATGAACAAAGCATGTTGATGAGTGTCTGGGTGAAAATGCATAGTTTGGAATGAAGAACAACATACGTAGATGTCACGACCCGTTCCCGAAACCATGACTGGCATACAAGGCGAACCGTCTATGGGAGCTCGACCCATCTTGCATAAGCCTCATAGGATCATAAGCTCTACCCATTTATTTGTTAACACATATGCGGAAAATCTTATACAATTATATGAAAATAATATTTACCATATATATATATATCTTAAAATGTAATATATAAATATATATACAAAACAATCTAATCGCAAAATAGTGTATAAAATTCAATATACAAACCCCATAACGCTGTCACATATCAGTATGGAGCATCTACAACAACAATCGTAGCCCGACAAAAAGGGCGCTACTAACCCAAAATATCACTGTATCCCACTTGGCTAGGAGATGTCCAAGGTTGCTGAGTGAAGTCAATCTGTCATCATAGAAACAAGACAACATAGAGAAGCAAAGGGGTCAAACCCAGTGAGTGAGGGACAACACTCCAGATTGCCTTATACGTGCCGCATAAAGACTGGTTTGAAAATCATCTAAAACTATCACATGCAGTATACATCAAGTATACATATATACACACACATTATATAAATAGTATGATTTTCAAGAAAGATGTTTCTAAAATGTTTGCACCAAAAGCAAACACATATACTTTGGTAAAATACTATCAGTAGTATTTATTTTCCTGAAGACATCATATACTTATCATGGGACCATAGAAATTGTGGTGTGGTCTAGGCCACTCTCTCACCATAGTATGATCAGGGTCATGCCTCTGATACATAATCCAATCATGTACTGGGCCAGGGTAACATGGCTACCGTCTACCTCGATAGCTAGGTCTCAACATACGATGATATACCAAAGGCTACGCACCCCATAGCGAAGGTGTCCCACAATCAAAGACATAGTCAAAACCATGCATATCTCATCATCAAATCTCATAGAAAACATATATATATATATATATATATATTATCATTTTTCAAAACAAATCTGTGAATATTATTCACATAATCATTTTCATATAATTAACCAATCCTTAGATTAGTCCGATTTCAAACATGTGTTATACACATAAAAAATAATATAAATTTCAGAGACACAACCTATGTGTCTGAAGCTACCATCCACTCACATGGATGTCCAAGCTCTAAGAATCTAAATCAAGCATCGCTGGTGGGTGACTACTGGTGTTGGTAAGCACAAGATGCTATAACAAATACAATATAATAATCATCAAATATAGTATTGTGGCTGTACCTAAAATACGTGCAATGTAATGCATATGCAACCCTCAAATATCGCTCAAAATCCCCAAATTAATCCTCAAATTCTCCAAATTAATAGACTACAAAACATCACAATTTGGTCCCCTCAGAACCACTGTTTACTCGAGTTACCCAGAGCTAACTCGAGTAAACTAATGTCTCATTTACTCGAGTTAGACAATAAATAACTCCAGTAAACTGATGTCTGATTTTCTCGAATTATACAATAAATAACTCAAGTAAATTATGGCTTACTTTACTTGAGTTAACCAACCATAACTCGAGTAAATCTGGGCTTATTTTACTTGAGTTACTCAAATATAACTCGAGTAAAACACTTTCTCAGATTATCCAGCTTGACCAAATACTCAAATCAACAGATAAAAATCATTCTTAAACCACTAATCATCATCCTGAGCATAAATCTATACTCCAATCCATCAAAACGACATGAATTATCATCAATTCACCATAAACCCGAATTAAACCTAAAACCTAATATGCATGATCATACAAAAAACATGAGGAAAAAGAGGATTACATACCCAATCTTACCTCAAGAACCCAAAGGAAGTGCTGAGGAACAACTTGAGAGAGATTGAAGGCGTCTGAGATGAGTGGATCAGAAGAAATGAGAACTTAAGGTCGGTTTTGGGTCTTTAAAGATGAAGAACACCGACACGTCATTCCACTTTTACCTAGATAACTCGAGTTACACAATGATTAACTCGAGTTATATGGACCTACCTAACTCGAGTTACAATTCTGAATAACTCGAGTTATATAAGAGTCATACAACTCGAGTTACCTCTAACTCTAACTCGAGTTATCCACTATCCAGACTTGCTACTCAAAGTTCCAAAACACAAATCCTACATGCTTATCAACTTAATCAACTATCAATCTAAGCTCCACGCTCTCAATGAGGATGGACATCTATGATCATCAATCGAACCTCAATCGCTATAGGAAATATAGCTAGAACGGACAGAATATTACAGTAGATCAGGGCACAAAGCATGCAGATAGAATGATCAATGCATGTTGTTTATTGTCTAAGCACACAGATGAATGCACGATGATCTCTAACAACACAATGAACTATGCCCGTAAATGAACAACAATGCACGTAGTAAAAGGTGACGTCATTTAAATCAGAATTTTCCACTTTTCATAATGGCTACTTTGAAACTCCAATGACTATATTTCTAAGAATAGTTATAAATAGACATCCCAGAACAGAAGAGAAGAAAGAGAGACTTGTGCTAAAGCTTACTATCCATTTTATCTCTCTTCTCTATCTTTCCAACCCATTTGAGCCATTCACTTGCAATCTTATTTCTGGGTTGGTGTGAGATTTAATTTTCCATATCTTTGGATTGAATCTTGTAACAAGTAAGGTTATTTGCTTGGGGTAGATAGTTTTTCTTGTTAAACCTTAGAAAACAAGAGAGGTTGCTAGTTAGCCTTAGAAAACTAGAGGTGAACGATTTTCTAGTTGATACCGCAAAAACTAGAGAGTTGGTTTGCTTGTTTTGTCCTGAAAACAAGTGCTAATGATTTTCAAGTTGAACCCGCAAAAACTAGCGATACAATTTTTTATTTAAGCCCACAAAAACTAGGGATTTGTTTTTCTTGTTTTGTACTTAAAATAAGGTGTAACGATTTACTTGTTAAGTCCGCAAAAATAAGTGTTGTAAACGATTTTCCTCCACCCGCAAGTGAGGAGTTAGTTGACTGGAATTCTCTAGTGGATCTAGAGGAGTGAGTGTAGGTTAAGGAGGACTGGACTACTATAAATTTGGAATTTATTTTTCTCTCTCCCTTACTCTCTTTACTTTGCATTCTATTTGCATTATTTTGTTTGTGCATTGGTGGTTTTAAGTTGCTTTAGCATTTAGCTTTGATTTGAATTTAAAAGAACTTTGTTATTTACTTTGATTTGCAAAAGATTTTCAACAAAGTTTTTAAGATCTTTAAAACTCCAATTCACCCCCTCTTAGAGTGCCATTTTACCATTCCATTTTCATTGGGACCAACTGTGTTTATAATGCTCAACTTAGGAATGAACCATACTCAAACACATATAATCCGGGTTGGCACAAACACCCAAATTTTTCTTGGAAGGATCCAAACACTAACATCAATCCACCTAGACCCATGGGACTTCCGGGATACCAATCTAGGCCACCACCACGACCGCAAAAAAATACCCAAGAAAAAAAACTACCTCTTAATGACCTTTTGATGCAATGCATGTCTAAAATAGAAGCCAAAGTGGACCAATTAGCTCAAACCCAGTAAGCTACCATTTAAAACCTTGAAAAACAAGTGGGACAACTTGCTAAAATATTGTCGGATAAACAAAAAGGAAAGCTACCTAGTATCTCTCAAATGAACCCTAAGGAATGTGTGATAGCTATTATCTTGAAGAGTGGGAAAGAGCTTGACGAGTCAAGTTTAGGAGAGGTACCTAGGAAGGAAAAGGAGAAGGAAATTGTGGTGACAAAACCTAACAATTATTAGGGAATTGAGGAGAAAAAAAGGGTAAGAGAAAGAGCTTCTTTCAAACCATAGAAAAGATATTGAACCATATACGCCCCAAATCCTTTTCCCTTAAAGGTTGAAATAGCATACTAAGAAGGATGAATTTGAAAAATTCTTGGATATGTTTAGAAAGGTGCACATGAATATCTCTTTTATAAAAGCGCTTTCTTATATGCCCAGCTATGCAAAGTTTTTAAAGGAGCTTGTCTCTAACAAGAAGAAACTTGAGGAGTGTGCTACAATAGCTCTAATCGAATAATGTAGAATAGTTTTGCAAAACAAGTTACCGCCTAAGCTAAAAGATCTAGGTAGCTTCAATATTCCATGCTTAATTGGTGACATAACTACCAAAAACTCCTTGTGTGATTTGGGAGTTTCGGTCAATCTCATGTCTACCTTACTATTCAACAAGCTTGGGTTAGAAGAGCTTGCACCAATCACTATTTCACTCAAACTTATCGACCATTCAATCAAATATCCATTGGGAGTTATGGAGAACGTCTTAGTTAAGGTTGGTAAGTTTTATTTTCTCGTCGTAAACCATTCTAGCTACAGGGAGAGCCCTCATTGATGTAAGTCAAGGGAAATTGACCTTTACGGTGGGGAGTGAGACCCAAAATTTCTATGCTTTTAGTGATTTAAAAATGAAAAAATTGAATGATTGTGATAAGAATGCTAACACTATAGAATCTTGTTGCATGTTAACTGCACATTCCATACCACCACCCTTAGGTAATAAAGAGAGTAAAGGGGAACCTAGAGCAACATCAAAGGAACAAACAAGAGAGAATACCCAACCGAACAAACTAAGGGTTAAGGAGAAACCTAAGTCAAAATAGGGGTTAAGTGTAAAAGACGAACCTAAGAAAGAATGTGATGGTTCTTCATTGAAGGGTGAGTTCTTTAAGGCACAAAAAGTTTTATACTTTCCACCTAAATCTCACATTCTTTGGAACCCCAAATTTCATAATGTGACCCATTCCTAATTTCTAAGGTTCACGCATATGGTGCCATTGACATTGTGCTTAATGATCACAAACCAATTACGGTCTATGGAAAGAGATTGAAACCCACAAAGGAGCCACCCATAAGGACTATTTGGAATCCCAAATAGATCCAATCTTTACATTCGAAATGATGTTAAACTATTGGAATTCGATACTACTTTATGACATTCATAAGTATACAATGCAACAGAAATAACAAAAATTTTAGACCTAGAATTCCACCAAGGATCTATGCACATCAACATGCACGATTAGGGTTAGTAGATCTACCTTAGATCCAAAGCTTGAATGTTTGATCGTATGAGGTGTTGGTGTAGCCTTTAGTATTCAAAAATCTAACCACATTTTATCTTCACGTTGTCTTTACGCGACGTGTCTAGAGGCATCCACACAAATGAATTTTCTTCGGATTGGTGGAGTGTACTAGCACCATTTTAGAATCTCTATTCTTAAAGCTCACAAATAATTTTCTCTCTTTTGTTTGTGGCACTCACTAATTCGGCTTTGCCTTGAGGGAATAGCAAGGAGTGCTACCTATTTATAGGCATATGAGAAAACCTAAATAGGTGCACTAGGGAGGCCGAATTTCCCTTTGCTTGCCGTCCAAGAATTCAAACTCTACCTATTCTAGAAGAAATGTGCCGAATTCCTATCTAGTCATACTAGGGTTTGTCTTTCTTGTCCCACAAGAATAAACACTTTCTAATTAAATTTGTCACATGCATATTAGGGTTTTATTTTCCTTGTCACACAAGAATAAAACTTCTAATTAGTCATGAACTCCTAATTAAGAATGTGTGTGCCAAAATTCATCCTTATGACACAAGGAAAGAGACTCCTAAAAAATATGAGAGGCGTGTGCCGAATTTCTCCCCCTTTAATTAGGATGAGTGTGCCGAATTTTTCACCCTCCTAATTAGGTTGAATGTGCCAAAATTATCGCGGGTTTAATTAATGTTATTGGGCTTTTAACTATATGATACATTATTATTAAGTAAATCACTCACATGGGCCGGATTATGTCACACATAATTAAATACCCATAGACCTAATAATTAGTGATTCATATTAAAAGACTATAACATTAATGGACTATGTATTAAATCTTATTTAAGACATAAATTATAAATCCTGAATTATTATTGATTAATCAAATTAATCATCTTAATAATTCAATCACCACAAGAGAGATTATTAGTGAACCAATCTAATTCGTTCTAGTATGTGACCCAATAGGTCTACTCGAAATTGGAAATGGGCCTTATCCCAAACCATGGGCTCAAAATCCATAAGTGGTATCTAGTAATACATTATGGAAAAAATCAAGTGGAGTCGGTGATCCGAGTTAACCTTTCACAGTATGATATTTAGTCATTTTGTCTCACTATATCTCATTTAAGCATAAAGTATGGTCACATGTCAACCTTATTATTTCTTAACATACTTTTTGATTTCAAGTAGATTGATATAACAAATGACATTGATAAACCCCTTTATCAATTCATTCAAGTATGCATACATTCCATCAATCCTACTCATCAAGTGGCCAAGAGATATCACTCTTTATAAGAGGAACAAATTCATCACTCTCACCATTACTCTTCTACAAGATTCATGATATATCCAATCAAAACAAATTCATGACTCTCACCATCACTATTCTCATGATAATAACCGATTAAAGACATTTAGAATAGTATTCCTTTTACCCTTACGGTTTTACTATCAAGTCACACACTTGATGACATAAGAAAGAATAAACTATTCATAGAGTTTTATCTTCATAAAACATAATATTTCATATAAATGAAATGCTTCTTTATTAAATAAACCAAATGACAATGTATACATAATTGAACTGTGGCACAAAACTAATATAAACTACCTCACATCCATAGTGCAGTTAAACTATGAGTATCTTTTAGTTTATGCTTTTATTTTCTTATTGCATTGAATAAAAGAGTGGTGTATACCGTCATTTCTATGATCACATGCCCTTTATTTATGTTTATGTACTTTTGTCTACTAAATTTTCTTGTCTCATTCCTAAAAGTGAAGCCATGCATTCAAGGAAACAGCAAAAGCAAGAAAGGCGAAAAATGGAGAAGCTTTATTAACCTTTTCCTTCTTTATTTTTATGCTTAATATTTAAATTTGGACTTGTCCCCTTATTCATTGCTTTTGTTAGGAATGATCCGACCTTATTTTGTCGAACATTGGGTACAATGTTCAAAATAAGTGTGAGAGAGGGGTTTATTAATTGCTTATATTGTCTTTGCTTGTGTGTTGATTTTACTTCAAAATGCTTGAAAATTTTGCTTGAACTATGTTTAATTTTTTTTTAGAATGCATCAAACTTGACAATAATGAATTTGAGTGAATTGATTGGAGGAATTTTGTAGTGTGCTAGTATGCCATTAATGTGATTAACTGAGGAATTGATGTTATTTGTTAGTTACTTGAATATCAAATTGACATTTTTTAGTTTGCAAGATTGAAAGTAGTCTTTCAACAACTTTAGACTAGTAGTGGTGAAATAAAAAAGCTTACAAGCTTGTTGCTAAGTTTATTTTAAGCAAGTATCTTAAATGATTGAATTGTTTTGAAAACTTTAGAGTAGACTTGGGTATTATATGAATGAAAAGTGCTTGTGTTGAATGATTGAAAATGCTAAATTCTTTTTGAAGGTGAACCTAAACAAGACTAAATGCATAAGGTCCAAACTCTGAGGTGGAAATAATAAGTACTTTTGGAGGATAATAATAAGTAGAAACACATGCACTCTTAATTTGATAACTTGTTTGTAGCACCCAAAATAAGAGGGAAGAGGTTAAAATGAAAATGCAATGAAAGAAAAATTTGAAAGAAGGCACTTATGAATGAAAAGTAGTTGAATGATGCCAAGTTTACTCTAGATCAAAAGAAAATTCATGTTTTAACTTAGTAATAGGGGAGTTAAGCCTTAGAAATGCCAATGAGCTAGAGAATTTGATTCATAAACTCTTAAAATTGCCACTTATTAATGCCAAGGTTTTATTTTTGTAAATGATGAATAATATTGCATTCCTCTTTTGATCACTTTTCTTGCATATTTGCATAGTGTAAGATTTCTCTTGCCTCTTTGATTTAAATTCTTATTCTTGCCTCATGTTTAAAATGGTTTACTTAAGGACAAGTAAATAATTAAGTGTGGGAGAGTTTGATGTGTTCTAAATTTGTATGTTTAATCAAGCAATAATATATGTATTTTCATCCTATAAATGATGATTTTATGGTGAACTTTATGTAATATTTGTAATATTTGTAGGATGATATAAATTAAAGAAAATGAGTGAAAAAAGGTACAAAAGTGATTTGAAGTTGAAAGGCCCAAGCAAACTCAAGAACATGAAGAAAATGTTGGAAACAAAGTGGAAAAGAGTGTCACGGTCGTGCCAAGCAAAATTGAATCCCACATTTTGGACAGAAAATTTTCACCGCTGTGACACTCAATTGTCACGGCCATGACACTCTGGAAGTCAAGAAAAAAGTCAATTCCGGGAGTAAAAAGCATGTGGAGACCAATGGGCATTTTGGACTAATCTTAATTAGGTTTTTGTGGCTTGGACAAGGAGTATAAATACCCTATTTAGCCACCATTTGGGACATCTTTTACATCTTTCTTCATCTAGAAATTAGGGGTTTTTATTTTCTCTAGAACAATTTTAATTTCTTAGTTTAATTTTGGAAGGAAAATCGGTTGCCTAAGGTTTCTTTATTTCAAATCTTATATCAAAGGCACTTGGAGTTTGTTTCTCTTTCATTTTTCTCTTTTTCATTTGAATTTTTATGGTGCTTTTAATGGTTATTAATGTTTTCATGTTTGATTTAATTATGTTAGCTTGATTTTCTTAGTTAGGGTGTTAAGATTTAGGCTAAGGATGATGATTTTGTTGTACTATTGATTGGGCTTGTTGTATTTATTAATGTTCTTTATCTATTGCCTTGTTGGGTTGGTTTAATGAGTTGTTTAGTGTGATAATGACTTAGATTGACGACATATGTTATATTTCTAGCAAGTTTAGTTGATGGATTGAGAGATGAAGACTAAATGAGACCATGCCCATTAAACTTGAGAGTTTAGGATAGAGATATATATATGTCTATAAGGTGTTCGATGAAATTTTCTAAAGACCTAAGGACCTTAATTAACTTAAGTGAGGTCGAGAGGACCTCTTATTTAATGTAGGAATGATTTAGATGACCTTGATAGAGGCTCCAAGCTAGTTTAGAGAAGAGAACGCTCAACCCTAGATACTTTTTCATTAGCTAGCTAAATAGAATTTTCTATCCAAAATCTTGAAACCCCAACGCTTTTCTTCTATTGATTTTCACACTTTAGCTCCTAGTTGTCATTGTTTGCATTGTGTTTTTTTTTTCAATCACTCAAAAAAACTAAAAAACAAACCATGATTTTATTTGCTTGTGTTTTATTTTTCAATCACAATTAATTTACATTCTACGAGGATTTGATGCCCAAGGAATACTTGAGGCACTTGGAATGCATCGATTATTGATATCTTGTTTATATGTTGTTTTTAAATTAAAGGCATCTTGTTTATATGTTGTTTTTAAATTAAAGACATCTTGTTTGAATGTTGTTATTATCTTCAATATATAATGAACAAATCTTAAACAAATTTCAAAAAAAGTTTATGAATATGTAATATATAAAGTTCGTTGCATAAAACTATATTTTTAAAATTTTTACTTAAAATATTGAAAGTGGGCCATACAAAATTTTAAATTAAAAATTTGGGCTGAATGTATGTGAAAATGACCCTTAATCCAACCCACATAAAAATATAAGGGCCAATTTTCACATACATGCAACTCAGATTCGTAATTTAAGCAAAATTTTTAAAATTATTGTTTTATACATTTAACTTTATAAATTATAGATTTATGAACTTATTTTGAATCTATTTATTGTATATTGGATATATAAACAGTATTTAAACAACATATAAACAAGACGTCTTGAATTTGAAAACAACATATAAACAAGATATTAACAATATATAAACAATATTCAAACAATATATAAATAAGAAATTAACAACGTATAAATAAAAAATATCAACAACATTCAATCAACATATAAAAAAGACATTTTAAATTTAAAAATAATATATAAATAAAATATCAATGACATATAAATAATACATAATAATAAATCAACAATATATAAATAAAATGTCTTAATTTTAAAAATACAAAAAATCAATAATAAAAAATTAATAACACATCAATAACATATAAATAAGACGCTATAAATTTTAAAATATATAATCATAAATTTAAAAAATCACACAACTAAAAAAAATATCGAAAAATATATCAGTAACACATGCATCATGTCCACAAAAGCACATAAATGCTGGGCTCCGGCGTCTCTTCTCTCCTTTGTTCTTACTTTTCTCCTTTTTTTGATTTTATTTCTGCTTTTTTTTTTTACTTCTCTCCTCTCTAGTTTTCCCTCTTTTTTTCTCTGTAAATCTCTTTGTTCTTCTCCCTTTTTTTTTTTTACTACTGATATTTTTTCTTTTTTTTTTTTATATGAAAGGAATAAAACTAAAGACTACTACAAGCGAGGAGACCCAGACCGAAACGGTGATGGTCGGGGGCAAAACTTGGAGGTTTGATTTTTTTTTTTTATGTTTTTCTATGATGATGCTATGGCAGTGACGGTTTTGATGGTGGGGCAGTGACGGTATTGATGGCAGTGACGGTTTTGATGGTGGTGGTGGTCTGGTGGTGGAGGGTTGCCGTTTGTGGGTTTGGGTGCTCGGTCTCGGTGGTGGAAGTGGTTCTTTAGTGATTGGTGAAAATGGTTCATGTATGAATCAGAAAGATATTTTTCTGTCCGGTGCTTCTTGTATTTTTTTCGTTTTCTGTTACTCTCTGTTCTTATAATTGTTATTTGAAAATCTTAAAACCAAGAGTTTTCCATCGTTCCGCTGCTTGTAGCCTTTATTTTCTTTGATTTCCTTTTGTCCATTAGTTTTAGAGTTAAAACATATGTTGATAGCAGATGATTTGACTGAAAGTTACAATTGTTGCAGACATCAGAAAATACAATTCCTACTGAGAAATGAACTAGAATATATTATCAAATCATACACTCTGATTTCTTGGGAGAAATAAATTAGCAGAGTTGTCACAAAATTTAAGAACCCTTTAGTTGAGAAAAATTTATTATTTTTTAAAAAATTAGAAAATAAAAAATTTTAATTAGCAAATATATCTGAGAAAATATTGCTAGACTGGAAAAGAATTAAAACAATTCTCCAGTTCAGTTTAATTCAAAAGTTACTCCTGTAATTCGATCTTCTATTTAAGTAAATAACATTGAGTTACAGAAACTCAAACACGAATCTACCTATATTTCTAATTTACATTTTTAATCATGTGACAACTATTAGAGAAGATCTAACTATATACAGGTCAATTGTTATCATTGATTATATTAACAGTTGTCGGTGTTTTCCTGGTTCGGAAGCTCCACACATATCTTCACTTCTTGTGGTTGTTGGCGACTCGAATGAACACATTCCGCGGAAGGGCTGCCTTGCTCAACGGAGAAATCTGTATGTACTGAATAGGAAGATGGACTTGGTGCACCAATACTGGGAGGAAGGCTAAGAACAACTCTGTCGTTCAATTCACTTTTCCTGAAAGCGTGAGAATTCAAGTCCTTCTGGTTGTAGATCCTTAGAAGATTAAGAAATCTTCTCCACAACGAAGGTTCTGAATCGGAAGAGGAGGTTGTCAAGACTCTTCGGTGCTCATAAACAAACGTTGCTGCGAATATCAAGAGAGCTGCTGATGCAGCTATGCCTACAATCAAGAATAGGCCCCAAAAGCTATTAAGACCGAGACTGTGTGAAGAAACTGAGGTTGTAGCGTCAACGCAGTTGTGCAGGTCAAATGCTGCATCCTCTATTTTCTTCATTGCATCTCCTTCAGTCACATTCAGAATCGCCCTGGACACATCAGACACGAGAGGGGAGCCCTTAGGAAAGACCTGTAAGACGGAAAACAATGAAACTGACATGAAAAATCGTCTGACAGAAACGGTAGAAGAGAGTTTTAAGTAAAAATCAGATATGATGAACAGACAGGAAAGAACTTACAAAGCCAAATCCGTCAGTTTTGAAAGAAGGTTCAATCGTGGTGTACTTGGAGCAATATTTTGATAGAATAAGTTTCACATAAGATACTTCATCAAATGCAGCTGAAATGCCACCATTTGCACTTCCTTTATGGAGAAGTTCATCACATTCTTCTGGAGATTCATACACCCTCATCTTCTTTTCATCGAATCCTAAGTTTTCCAAGATTCCTTGAACAAAAGAACCCCCTAGATAGCCAACATATTCTCCATTTCTAATGAGTTGTGTCACATCAGTTACAGTTGGTTGGAGTTGCTCCACAGTCAGCAAACTCGTCAAACTGGCGGTATAGGCCTGTGTCAGGATCAGCACGACGAAGCACCATATGATTACCACAACTCTTGCCAGGTTGCTAACGACCCTCTCCCCTTTAATTAAATATTAAAAGAA
>CAODLS012049630.1:0-21508 GCA_948243855.1 Flueggea neowawraea
CCGATCAAGAAGGTTATAGTGCATTACTTGTGTTTCCTTATTTTTCCATTAAAGGAATAACAATGCTGCTCTTTTTATGATCGTGAGCTTACAATGGAATTTTTGGTTTTCCCAAACCAAAAGAACTCAATCCTACTTCATCTCAAACGATTGAAAACAAGGAAGGGACATAACTTATTAAGGTTCTTTGCTCCTTGCACAACAATTTGCAAAACACAAATGATGAAGGTGATTTTATTAATGATGAAAAATGTACTGGAAAGTTTTGGAAAAATAAAAGGACAACGGCTAAAGAAGGCAAAAACTACAGAAAAAGAAAGATAGAACACCACATGGGGTGTGTAATGTAATGTAAAGTGGAGGAGGTTCTCAATGTGCTACCAAACACGTATTTATAGCTGTTCCTCTAGGAAACTAGTTGCTCCAGCAGGAAAAAGGAAAGTCTACTGCTGGTGGAACTCTTTCTTGAACCAACAAAATCTTCTCTTCTTTCTTATCTTAATTATCATGAAAAATGATGTGGATAAATCCTTCACCAACCCTCCTAGAAAATCTACCATTCCCCTAAACTAGAATTGCACTTCACTACCACTTCTTCCTCCTGCTATGTCTCCACTCTTTCAACAATTTTTGGTGGGAAATCAACTCCTCCATCTCCACCAAACCTGGACTCACTCCACGGGTTGTCCCAATGCTTGGGCTTGATTACGGACTCATTGGCTCGACTCGGTCCACTGGGCTCGAGCAATATTTTGGTGTAAACAACTTGTTTTACTCAACATCATGGAAAATTACATTTGTGTCACCAAAGAAAAAAAAAGGAGCACTGGGGTGTGAATGAGTTTAGTATAAAATTGCTCCAAACTCGTATTCCTTATGATCTAATCCTCTATTGCTCTTAGCAGCATTAAGATAATGTTTAAAGGATTCTCACCTTTTGGGAATGTCCATTTGGCATTTGATAATTTTATTTAGTACGAGTGAGAATAAATTGAGTAGATTATGCAAGTATAAATTGAATATTTGAAAGTTTTTTTATTTAATTTTATAAGTTTTATTATATTTTTATATATTCATATATTTTAATTTTATATTTGAATCAAAATTTAACTATTTATATAAAGAACAAAATACCCATATATAAAATTCTGCTATTTTTCAAAAAAAGGAATTGAAATGAGCGGTACAACTCCCCTCTAAGGTACTGTAAAGGCTTATAAACGAGGTGACCCCAGCGCCGTATACTCCATACAGAGCACCACAGGTTCCACGAGCATGTGAACCCGGGAGTCACACAGCTAAATTTTATTCAGTACTTAAATTTCAGTTAATACCAAACGATTTATATAAACAAATTCAGCAATTTTAATACTCATCGCTTAAAATTCAGTATTTATTTTTTCAACACTTATTTCAATTTTATCAAATGATCCTTTACTTTATTTTTAAATTTGATAGATCGTGTGACTCCTAGGTATTTTTAAAATTGAATACACACAAAACCTTGTGTACATGGTCTCTTTCAAAAATTTTCACTATATTGGAGTGAGTTCCTCTTTCAATTATTGAAATGGGGACCAAACCACCAATAATTGTATTAACGGAGCAGGAGCAAGTAGGCAATATTTGCGTTGATAGAAAGAACACTAAGTTTGGCTTTTCTATCTTCTGTGACAAAGGATAGTGTACTACACACATGCAAACAAACATGTGTAGGCACTAACTTTTGAGCTTTCAGAAGACAGCTTTAAGCTATATATTCTTCAATGAGATTTGTTTTAGGGTAAGTATACAGTTTGATGTTTGGAATATTATGGTATGCTTGAGTTAATCCTATTGATATAGACTTAAACTTGATGGACACGGCAACAAGTACTTGTATAAGATATTAATAATTATTTTGATGGATATCGAATATACATTATAATCTAACAAAATCTGGAAAAAATAATTTCAACCTAAATATGAAACTTTTAAAATTACTTCTAAATATTGTAAAATTACTTCTAAATATTGTATTTCACAATGTATCAAATCAATTTGAAGAATGCATCATTAAACATCGTTTCAGAATAATTTTCTTTCGGCATTGTGATTGAATATTAACTGGAAACTCCTAGAAAAGGTAAAAAAAATGCTTTGAAAATTGAAATTTAAAGAGGATACGTGATTTTTATTTTATCAAAACCAATAATACAACGATTTATTTATGAATTTTTTTACTTTCACTCTTAAGTAATGTGGGATACATGACACATCAAATTAATCTGAAATTCTAAAAACGGGAAAACATGCTTTGAAAATTGAAACTTTAAAGAGGATACATTATTTCTGTTTTAGCGAAGCCGACCGACAGTCCATCGCAATCAAACTATGATCGCTGGATATTTGACTCAACATACTATAAGGAGGGTTTCGATGACTTATTTATGGATTGCTAGAAATAAAATATTTATTGTTTTGTCATGTTTTGACCCAAAAACAGTGAATAAACCAACATCTTTTAACTACACACAATAGAACATTGAATGCCTGTTAAGTATTGCAATAATAATTGGTTCTTTCAGACAGCTTTGCAAGGACCAGTACAAGCCAAACTCATCATGCGCAGTAAGGTCTTAGCTCTATCTCTCAGCTAAATAGCAAGCCAACTTCATTTTCACTCCAAGCATTACTAAAACAACGCATATTTTTGCATTTTAATTGCAATAGCACTTTTGTTCTTAAGTCTAATTGGGACGGTCACAAAAATATCCTCACATGTCATCTAAAATCTAACGTTCGAATATATTTCACATGCCTTCATTAGTTTAAATTCTCCAAAATCAATTGACACTTCTTTAATTTGCGTAGGCCCCCTCTATTATTTCCTCATCTTTTCTTTTCCAAGAAAGTTCCTTTGATGCAGCAATCTCCTCAAAAAATCACCTGTCTCCAAAAAGTGACTTAGCCCTTTTAGTCACTTAAAAAATCTTATTCAAACACATCTCTCTTTCTTTCTCAAGATATGGATTATGGCAACAACAATAACAATTCCCTTGTTGTGGGAATTTCTCCTTTCAAGAAAACAAAATCCAAGAAGAAGCAGCCGATGAGAGTGGTTTATATCTCAAACCCTATGAAGTTCAAGACCAGTGCATCCGAGTTTAGAGCTCTGGTGCAAGAACTCACTGGCCAAGACTCTCAATTGCCACCAGACCCTAACAAGGTCTTGGACAGTGTCGATGACAACGATGATAATGATGGTGGAGATCAGACGGTTCTCCATGAAGATTTCTCATTGAAGGAAGATCATGCTGAGGAGGAACATAATCGTGCACTAGATTTGCCTACAGTTGATGCTGCCTCTGACCGGTTTGAGAATAATGATGGTTCTGGTACTCTCGAGTCATTTGATGATGTTTTTGTGCCTCAGATGTTAGAGAATCTTTCTGGATTAATGCCATCTGCTTTTTTGTATGAATCTGCTATGTTGATGTGATTAGAAAAGCCTTTGATGCAGTTTAATTCTCAAGTTTAGCTTTGGCCTAATTACATATGTGTGCATGGTTAGTTGTAATTATTATATTAACCTTGCTTTAAGTTTTCTTAGTATAATTAATTGCTTAAATTTCAATTTGCAATTTAATTTCTTCTCTAATATCTCTATAAATTTCATAATTTGTATGATATTTTATTGTTAACAATAGTTAGTTTGAATGTGTATTTGCTATTATGAGAGTTATCAAGATCTCTATGGCTTGCTGAAACTTAAGGGGGGGAAAGAAGATCTAGGAGGGAAAGTCCAAGAAGCATCATGGGACCTTAATTATTGATTTTTTTTTTGGAAGTTAAAGGTAAGTCATTTCATTTTGGAGCTGATCATAATCTTTATGCCAAACACTACTTAATTATGATTAAAAGAGGATGTGAAAGCATGTTATGTATGTGGATAATGGAAGGATGTGAAACAAACTAAAGAGAAAGTAGTGGTACGACCACTGGTAGAGACACATTGAGACAAGAGGGTGTGCAAGCCCCCGTCCTTGCCCTCCTCTCCGCCCCCAATTTTTATCTTTCATTTTTGAACTTTTTCTTATACTTTTTTATAGCATCTTTTCTATTTTACTATACAAAAAAAGTATTTCTCTTAAATAACCTAATAGTCTTTTATAGTAAAAAAGTATTTTACTATAATAGGTTTCACATTTAAAATAATTTTATAAAAAATTATGAATTTTACATTTAAAATTAATGTTATCACTTATAAATTATTTAAACCGTTGAAAATATGCTTCTTAAAAATTACCTCGTACTTCTGAAAAATCCTGATTCTACCACGGGTACAACTTATCAAAAATAAATTTTACAGAAATTAAACCAACAAATTATGGTCATAAACAAACATATAGATGTACTTATAAGGTCTACACTTTGAAAATTTTTAAGACATCGAGGGGTAGCATATATAAATAGATTTCTTTTTTGATAAATAAATTATATAAGCAGATTATAGATTAATAATTGTATATTTAAAAAAGATAAAATGAACTAAACATTTAAAAGATTATATAGCACTCCAAATAATAATTTATAATTTTAATTTACCGTTTAAAACAATTTCAATTTCGGTATTCCTTGAAAAAGAACAAAATATGTGGTTTTTGATTTTGAATGCCAATAACATTTTGTGCCTTACAACTTGCAATGTATGTAGGATAAACAAAATCAGTTTTGGAGTTAGTTTTTGAGATATATAGCTGCTTTAATTTCTTTTTTTTTTTTGTTAGGGTTCAAATTTGTATTATTTTTCTTTTCTTTTCGCTTTGATGCTATAATACCAGATTATATATTCAGTGTGATAACATACTGTTTACACCCAAATTTAAGTCCGGGTCTAACGGGCCGGAATAAACCCAAACGACAGATTAAGCCCACATCTAATGGGTGTGCCCAGGAAAATAGTCCAGCTCATCAGGGGCATATTTTCCTGTCAAGCACAGCGTGGTAAGTGGAACCAGATTGGGATGAGTTCATTTGACTACGAGAAATGTGGAGCAAATATCTTGGGAGAGTCATCCAGTTAAGAAGACGTGGAAAGCTTGGATTTTAGTCAGGAAGGGATTCTTGTCGTCATGATTATCAACGGAAGCAGTATATATATTTCTTTTTTAGGAGAGTAGAGACACCCCTTTACATTACATTTCACATCGAGAGATGTTGAGTTTTTTATTTCGGTTGTTGTTCATTTTTTTTATTTCCATTTCTATGATTGTCATTGTTATCATGAATTGTTTAGCAGAAATTGAGGAACCCATTTTACAATAGATTTAGTCCTTTCCTTTATTTGCAATCGTCTGTATGAGGTCGGATTGAGCTAACTTTTGGTTTTACTGAAAATTCATTGGCACGCTTAAAGGATAGCATTGTTCTTCCTTTGCCAAAAAATAAGGAAACAATCTTCTGGCACGACCGATGAAACTCACACAATGATGAGGTGATGTCGTTGATATGCAAAAATATGAATAAAGAGATTAGTGTTTCCGATTCCAATGCTGGAGGCGCGAAGGAGCGGGTCATTACAACAACAAAGGCCAATAATGAACAAAAGAATTATTATTCCTATTCTTGTTAGGCTATTCGTAACTCACAATCCCTGAAGTAGTCCCGCGGGACGTCTGTTCAGCGTTTTTATTGTTATTTTATTAAAGTCCTCAGTTCCTAATCCCTCAACTTTTTTATCCGTAACCCATGAGCTACTTTAAGAGTCTCACGAGAAACCTACTCAACTTTTTACTAAACACAATTTTATTTTAATCCCTAACTTTTATCTACTACTTCATTTAATAATTTCTACCCAAATTCATTAAAATAAAAATAGTTCATTCAAACAAAAATAATTTGTTAAAATAAAATATTACATTAAAATAAAAATAATTCATAAATTAAAAAATTAAATTAAAATAAAAAATACATTAAAATTAAAATATTACAAATAAAATATTAAATATTACATTAAATTAAAAATACTACAACCCATATTTTTCACAAATTTTTTTACAAGCGTATTTATGCAAACGTCGTGCGGTAGGAGTCATGTTCGACGTATTTTGTTGAGCATCGCTATGTCTTCCTTAAGTTGTTGATCTTTGAGATACTCCATTTTTTCTCGAGCCATTGTTCTTTTTCTTTATTTCTATTAGCTTCTGCCGTTTCAAAAGCTTTGTTATTTAATTCTTTCTCGAACAACATGTCGTCCAAAATGGATGCAACTTCGGAGACGTCGCTTGATGTCGACTTTCCTTTCCCATGCACGTTGAGTTTCACCTTTTGGTTGGTTCTTGGCTCTTCCCCTTTGGTCTTATCTCGGCCTATTCGGCGAGCCTCTTGGGTTGACTCTCCTTCGACGCTAGGATTGGAGGCATTGAGATCGAAGGAGCGGGAGTTAGTGTAAGCGCCTTAGGCATTCACCTTGATTCCTTTTGGACCAGCCTCGGGGTATATGAGCAATGCTTCCCTTTATTTCGGATGATCACGTAAAATTTTCCAAACGTCATCGTAGAGTAAATTGGTTTTCGCCTCAACCAAGTAGACAGCGTGTGCTCGCTCCATAATCATGTCGCCGCTCCAACCGCTATGATAAGTCGAAGCAACGTTGTTGTAGATGCCGTTAAATAAGGTGACAATTTTGTTGAGTGTGTGCCACCTATTTTTAAAGGCCTTCTCATAACATTGCTTCCTTGCTTCCAACCCGTGGTTAAAGCGTGCAACCACCCGCTTCCAAAAAGAGTTGGCGTTTTGGTCGTTGGACATTATGGGGTCTTTGGAAATAATGATCCAACACTTAGCCAACTTGACATCGTGTGGAGGGATCAACTTTTTGTACTTAGCACCGACGTAGGGGCCAAGATTGCTTAGACCAATAGTGGGCTCGGGGGGGTTCATTTCAGGAGTAGGAGAATCTCCTTGGGAACCCGTCGTCGAGCACCTATCCAACACGGGGATGTAAGGATTATTTTGTGAAAAAAGGATTTGACGTAAAATTTTGGAAATTACCAAAATTAGAAAGTGCGAGTTGATATGGAAATGGGAAAAATGAAGCGGTGGGATTGAATTTATAGTTTGTGAAAGAGGGAGAATTTGATGGATTATTTTGAGAATATCGGTAGTTGGCAAAATTTGATGGGTTATTTTGAGAAGATGGTTGAATATTTTCATTGTTGGAATCCATAATTTTGGGGAAAAAATTGGAGTGGGAGCAATTTAAGAGTATGGAGAGAAATTTTAAGAGTTGAGAGAGTTTGGGGAGAGAAATGAGTGTTTGAAGTGTAGAAATGAGAGAAAAAAATGTGTTTAGGGGGGTATTTATAGGAAAATGGGTAAAATTAGCCGTTAGGGACCAAAATGGTAATTTTTTGTCCCCAACGGTACTCCAACTTTAATATTATCATTGACATAAATCTGACCGTTGGATCAAAAATTTTGATTTAAAAAACAAAATAAATGTGTCACGGCTGACACATGTAGCCCGTCCTCCCGCACGCGTCCCTGTGGACCGGGTTACTTACAAGCAGCCTTACAACTTTGCACAGGTAAATAATTCTGTGGTGCAAAAGCCCTCACATAACTACAGCTCAGGGGGCACTCCTTCCACTCTGGTGCATCCATATAAAACTCGAGCTAAATTGGTAGAGGAGTTGAAGGGGGGATTAGCTCTATCAAAGGAGGTACATAAAGAGGCTCAGGAAAATTTCCAGAGGATCCGAAAAATCCTAGAGCAGAAGCTTTCCTATGTCTCAAAGAACTTGTCGCCTAATTTTTTGGAGGAAATTAAGGCTAGAAGGTTATCAGGGGATGACCAAAAACTCCACCTAAAGGATGTTTAGAAGAGCCACTTGAAGATTCTACATGGCTACCCGAGGAGGCTAAGGAGGAATTCAAGTTGGAAGCAAAGGAATCCAAGATGGAGCTGGAGGACTTGGATTCTGAGCCTGCAATGCTATAGCAAATAACATTTTTCGAAGAACCACTTGACAAAACTGGTATGTAAGTTCAAGGATTCAAATTTATTTTTGTTGGGTTTGGTTTCCTTTTTCTTGGAGTTGTTCAAGTCTAAGGGGAAGAGGCTTAGAGGAAGGAAAAATGGCACTTTCCCCTTCAATGGAGATGACCCCTTAGAAGTACATGTACCGCCAAAAGCCACAATCAAAAATAAAATTCCATTGACTGCAATGGTTGTGGCTAAAATCATACAAGTAGTCAAGAAAATTGGCTGGCTTTTGAAATACTTCCAATGGCTACCAATAAATGAAAATTTCACTAAAGTGGGAGTTCCTACTACAGAGAGGGAACTTCAACGAAATAAGGTGGACAAGGAAAAGTGGCAATATCCCAAGCCGTTGGAATCTTCCTTTGTGATAGATCCAGGTTAATATCTATAGGAACAAGGTGGAGCTACCACACCTTTACAAAACTGGCTGCAAGTTCGAGTGGAATACTTGAATAAATCCTAAAAAAAAAATGAACAACTGAAGAAAAAAAAAACTCAACACCTCTCGGTGTGAAATGTAATGTAAACGGCGTGTCTCTACACTCCTAAAACAGAAATATATATATATACTGCTTTCGTTGATAATCATGATGACAAGAATCCCTCCTTGACTAAAATTAAAGCCTTCCACGTCTTCTTTACTGGATGACTCCCAAGATATTTGCTCCACATTCCTCGCAGTCAAATGAACTCATCCCAACCTGGTTCCACTCACTACGCTGTGCTTGGCAGGAAAATATTTCCCTGATGAGCTGGACTGTTTTCCTGGGCACACCCATTTGATGCTCGGCTAAATCTATTGTTTGGGTTTAATCCAGCCTGCTGGACTCGGACTTAAATTTGGGTGTAAACACATACTAATGAAGAAAAGTCACATTCCGCATCACAAAGTATCTAAATAATTTTTAATCATATAGTTATCTCACAGAATTTATTCATAACTGAATTTTCACGAAAAAATTATGTAAGTTTTCTCTCCATATAACTGAACATGTACAACTAGTTAGTGTATCGAAAGCTAATATATCGTCCATGGCAATGATGATTTGATAAGATGAAAAAAGAGACCCCAAAAGTTCTATTCATCCCTTTCACTATAAACTGAAACGACTTTCATTTCCAAGGAGGAAGAATACAGATGCAACTTGCTATGTTTGTCTTGTTCTAAAAAAGGTTAGAGTACTATTTGAGATAAAGCCAACATGTCTTGTAGAAAACCAACCAAAGGAAAGCGCCAACCTGTTTATTTAAAGACTTGGTTTTGTGATTTGAGAGGGGCCATAATCTATACAATCTGATAATATAGAATGCAGAATTGATTAATCGAGTAATAATTTCAAAGTGCAGCGGATTACAAACAGAAATTTGATCGAACGATGCAAGCTTCGCAATCGAACCACGGTCCTTAGAGCAACGAAAACGATTGACTGAATCGCAACCTAAATGTCAACTCGGAATCAGTGTTGCAGGATTTAACAATGGAAGAAGAGCAAAATCTTCATATTGGAGAGAGAGGGGCAACAACAATGATGTAAGGAAGAGAGAGCTCCTCTTTTTTCTTTTTCTTATGTTATTTATTTCCCCATTAGGGTTTCCTACACATAACCTTAGTATGTGTGAACCCTAGTTGGACTTCTCCAAATTCCATTAAGAGGTCCACAACTAATTAACTAATAATTAGTTGGGCTCATTAGTTGAACTTCACAACTAATGGATTTAGATTCCATCGATTAACGCCATGGGCAGACCCAATTTTTCAACATGATTTGATTCATTGTTTGAAGTCTTGTACATTGTGAGATTTGAAATATAGGATTTTAAGTAGAAGTATTTTAATAGGAAAAATTTAACAATTATCCTAAATTAAAATTTAGAATTTTACTTTTACCATGCACCAAACACATTTTGATTAACAAAAAAAGCTTGAAACATCTTACAAAAATACCATATTTTTAATTGACTGAGAAATTGACCGAGAATTTGAAATATTTTTCCAAACAATTGTGATATTTTTGCGAAAAAGATAAATTCCAAGGAAAAAAAAATATGATGTTTTTGAATGTATTTAGTGATTTCCAAAATGTATCCAAATGTCTCCAAATCACAATGTTTTTATATAAAATTTGATTTAGTAAATTTTTAATTTAATATTTTTTAAATTAAATGCCTCCAAAATACAATTTTTAATATAATTTTTACAATTTTTTTTCGAGAGTCTCCAAAATGTATCCAAACCAAAAATTCTTATATAATTTTTTCGATGTCTCTGAATGTATCCATACGTCTCCAAAATTAAATTAAGTTTAATTATTTATATATTATTAATTTTTTTATTTTGTTTACCAAAAATTGATTTGGTGTCTAGTGCTTTATAGTCGCCTCCAAAATGTATCCACAAGTCTTCAAAACATGTATCCACAAGTATCTAAATGTATCAATCCCTACACAAAATTAATATAATTAAAAAAAAAATCAACCAAAGTCAGAAAAAACAAACTAAACAAACATAATTAAAGTTTTTTTTTCACATTAAAAAATGAATAAAATAGCCAAGGGTATTTATATAATTTTGAAAAAAAGGCAGTAGCTAGGGTTTACCCAACCATAGACGTCACCGCCTCCTCCAATTCAATCACCACCACTCCCCGCCGTCACCTGCAGATCGAGGAAGACAGAGAAAGGAAAAACCGAGTCGACGAAGAAGAAAATGAGGCAAGAGAAGACGAGAACCAGTGAATAGAGGACCGAGCGACGCACGAAGACGAACAAGGACAAAAATGAGAGTAAAGGAGAGGAGAGGAATCAGAGACGGGGCGAGCAAGGACCAAAGAAGAGAGGAGAGAAAAGAGATGACTGAGTGAGGGAGGAAGACAACGATGATACTAGAGGAGAGAGATGAACCAGAGACGGACCGAGTGAGGACCAGAGACGAGGCAGAGAAAAGAGTGAAGCGGCATTGAACAGAAACAAGGGTGCCGGAGTCTAGGGTTTTGACAGAGGAGAGGGGGAGAGCTTCGACAGAGGTGAGAGGAGATAGAAAGGAGAGGGAGAAATATGAGGAAAGAGTGATGATGAGAGAGAAAAAAATTACAAAATGACAAGGAATTGACTTTTATCTAACTAAATGTAGATTTTTTTAACAAAAGATTACAAACATACTATTGGGCCAATTGAACATTAAAAATCTTGACATTTTAGCAATTGGGAAACCTTGACTTCCCTTTGTCAAAATCTAAATGTTAATTTGGATACATGACATAATTACCTCATTTTAGTAAGCTGATGAAAAGTGATACTTTAATATTTATGATTCAAACTTATAAAAAAAATATGATTCAATGAGTGGTACTACAATGATGACTCCTAAATCTCATTGATGACACCTTTAATAAATTAAGTAACTGAGACTCAAATTAAGTAATTTCAGCAACAATTAAGTAACAGTTATGGTTACTTAATTTATCGCAAAATTAAGTAACTGATCAAAATTAAGTAACCGATCAAAATTAAGTAACTGATGGCAAAATCAAGTAACGACATCCAAAATTAAGTAACTTTTAGAGCTACAATTAATTAACCATCTCCTCAAATTAAGTAACGGAGTCTGACATTAAGTAACTCGAGTCCTCATTGATGAATCATTTTATGAGTCCTCATTATAGTACCACCCTCAATAAGATAATGTTTTGAACATGATTTCATTCTTAATTTTTAATCGTACATTCTTACTCTCTTGAAAAAAAAATCGCACATTCTTACTCACTTTACATTAATTGTCCAAAAAAATCTTGTCATAGTAGGTAAATCAAAGTTTCATACTTTCATATACTCAATTAACTATCTTCACTTTTTTTTAGTTGTCCTTTTTTTTATTGTATAAGTTGTTGTCCTTGAATTTTATTTGTCTAGATCATGAAAATATGTTCTACGAAACCATAATTGCTTGTACAATGTTTTGTGAAACCTGTAAACAAAAAACCAAGAGAAGTAAAACCTAACATTGTAAGAAGAATAACTCAGAGCGCTTCAACTAAGTCATCAATAATATTACTCTGAATAGCCCGTAAGATATCTTCTCGGTAGTCTTTGCAAGCTACTCCAAGTTGAGACAAAACACCGCAAGCCCCTTTTGTTTCGTCACAGACTTCTTCCATGACATGAGAAGATGACAGAGTTATGTTACGCTTTTGAATCATCAAATCAGATTCTAATCTCTCCACAGACTCGTCAGTCTCATCTGTATGCAAGCTTCCCGTTGGCTCTAACACCTTGGATTATTCCTTGGCTTCGAACAAATCTTTGTCATTGATCTTTGGTCATTGTTTCTCTGGTTCTTACAACTTGAGCAACCTTTTAAGAAACCATGAGAGAGTATACCTTTACCCTCTATTTGAAATAAATGAATTCTACAAAATTTTGTGAATTCATTTGCAATTCCAAATTCTTATGTTTAAAAGACAAAAAAAAATGTAGACTTCAATTCTAAGAATTGAATTATGTGGAATTTAAGATAACTAACTCAATTTCTGTCAAATTTGTTGGAATTTCCAAATGAATTCTACAAAAAAAAATTTCATGCCAAAATCACCCCTCATCTAAATCACTAATACCAAAATTATACCTCTCGTCCATCTAAACCTAATTCATACCTTAACTTCTTCAGTTTCTCTAATCCACAACAATTTATGTTAAATATGCATTTAATCTCATAATCATTTTTTTACTTTGTCATATCTTTTATTTATTAAGAAATAAAATTTAGACTAACTATACACACTGAATTTCGTAGAAAATATTCATCAAAAGAAGAAATTAATAATTTTTAAAGTAACATTTATTTTTTAATATAAAAAATATTGTAGCAAAATTTCTTGCAATTTTTTTGATAATTGAAAAAAAAAATCTCATAATTCTCTATTTACCAAACTAAACTTTCTCTAATGCACAACAATTGTTAAATAATTTTTTTAAAAGAATATAATTAAAAAATAAATAAATATATATTTTGCATAAAGTTATTGTAATAAAGGGTATATTAGAAAATGGGATCAAATGAATTTCTAATTTTTTATTTTTTCCAAACATAATTTTGAGAAATTCAATTGAATTTCCTATTTTAAATTATAACATACTAAATAAGAGAATTCATTATAAATGAATTCTATGTGGAATTTATTTATAAATAAATTCTAAATTTTAGTTTCATTTATTTCAAACGGAGTGTTAAGTTTTTACCGGATTGGGATACGGCTAAGATCCTACTCGCCAGGCAAAGAACCATCCAAAGGAGTTGTAGATGCAATACAATTTTCTTGTATGCCGACAGATGGTATTCGCACATGGGGAGTAAGTGCTGGAAGGGAGGTGTTGGCTTGAAAATCGTGTCCTGAATTGGAATTTAATTTAGCCGCGTGAGATGCATTCAAAATATCCCGTGAGAATCATCTGATTGGCTGTGATCATTCTGAACATTGCTTAAACCCGTTGCGAGGTTTCCTCCCTGATTGGATGGAGCTATATAAAAGCCTTCCTGATTTTTAGGAATCTGAAACATATAACCTACAACAGTTGCTAGCCGAGTCCTCTTACCAATCTGATTAGAATTTCTTGAATTATCAACTGGGGAAATCACCGAATTAGCGTTTGTTAAAGGGAAGTCTTTGTACTGCTGTAAACTAGCTTGAGTCGCATGTTTTAAGGCTTCTTGAGGCTGTTTTATTTGACCTAGATAAGCCGGTTCAGAGGCATCCTCCAATTTATGTAAATCAGGATCACACTCCTCCTTAAATTCGCTGTTTGTGATACTGCCTAATAGATAACTTATTTGGCGTTGATTTAGGAGGGAAACTTGGTTTGAATTGGTAGAATAAGAGGGTGGAAGCTAAGTTGGTACTCTGACAAAAACGTCGACATTTGACCTGACATTCCATCTGAGTAGACAAAGGCGTAATACTGAGGCACCCATCGACATGATCCTCCACGAACAAGACAAGTTTTGTAGATTCCATAACAAATAACTTCACCGCAACATTATTGACAAAAAAAGTCAAAGCTGACGGCAAGGAATCTGCCTCCGTAGAAATTAACACAGACGCTACATAAGACGACGTCTAGAGCTGGTATCGAGGTGTAGAAAAACAAAGCTTCCCAAAGATGCACTTAATGCCTCAAAAAAAAAAAAACTCGAAACCCAGTATTTAACTGGAATTTCTGAGAAGTCAACCCACACTAATCGATACCAACAAATGAATGTTGGATTCAGACGAGCAAAGTACTGAAAATAACCATGGGCAGGGACGGAGCCAGGATTATGGCTAAGGGGGTGCTGAATTCTAGCTCTGCCACTGATACGGTGTGTACAGTGTCTGAAAAAAATTATATATATAAAAAAATGTATATATTTGAAGAGTGCTAAATAACATTTTGTACAAAATCTATATGGAACATAATGTTACTCTTTTGTGCATGGAGAAGGTGTTTGGTGATTTAAATTATTTGAAGAGGCACTGGAATTGTTTACCATGGAGAAGGTGTTTGTTGTGTATTCTTGGTTGAAGCAACATAATGTTCCAAAGCCTAGGCTGAAGACTAGTGACATGGCTAGGATGCTTGGGTTTGGAATTTGTGATGAACTTTTTGATTTGATTGACTAAGAAAACTCATAGTTTCTTCATAAGCAATGCAAAAATCTAGGAAGCATAGATGAGTTAATGGCGCTATTGTTTGGAATTTATGCCTTGCATAATTCTCCCAATCGGCCTTTTGATAATGATGCTAGAATATATCAGAGGCATGCTTCTAATAACACTGCTACATCCACACTCTCATACTGTATAAAAAACACAGTGGTAACACATTGCCATTTAACTGGAAGCTGAATGCCCTATACCTTAAATACTACTAATTATTTTATCAAGTCATAACAGAGCATTTGTTTTATTGAGTACTTAAAATGCACCTTAAAGAAAAATCCAAGTTATACATGCTGATGAAAATGAATAATTCAATAAATTCAACAATTCATTCCTAAATTCAACAATAAATTCAGTAATCTCTCCAATCATAAAATTAAACAAGAAATTCATCAATTCATTTCTAAATTCAACAACAAATTCAACATTCCATTCAACCTTAAATCCCTAAGTAAAAATGTGAAATTTGTAAAAAAAAAAGGAAATTGGACTTACCAGGACGATGCGGCGTGGGAGAAGGAAGCAGCTGCGGCGCAGCGTGGACGAAGGGAGAGGAAAAGTGGCCAGCAGAGGATGAAGGTGTGGAGTGGAGAGGACTGAGCAGCGGAGAGAATTGAGAGATGAGAGAGAGAGAGAGACTAAAATGAAAGGACTGGGGATTGTTGAAACTTGAAAACGTCGGCCTTGTTGGAAATTAATGCCTTGGTCCGCTATTTTTTTAAGTTGTGGGGCGAAAACGACACACTTATTATTTTTTTTTAAAATATCCAGAGCAAAATGCTGGGTTTCAAAAAAAAAGAGGCAGGAGACTTGCCTGGTCTCCCTCTTCCATTCACGGCTACCCAGGAATAGAGCCCCGCCGGAGGAGAGCTCTTATGGCTCTCCTCCGGCGGAATAATAGCTTCGTCCCTAAATGTAGGAACCTTAAAACCCATTGAAATTATTCAACTCATCTTTTGAATTGAATAAACTATCTTTAGTTATTTTATTACTAGCCATCAACTTTTCGGAAAAATTAAGTCTTCTTCACGTTTTCAATAAAGTAACGTTTTGATTCTTAATATATTTGAGTTTATGACATTGTTTGCTAATATAATGGTTTTTGTTTTGTTTTGCATGAATTGTGCATATAAAGATGATTCAGGAATTATGCATATTAATAGGTGATTTTTAGAATAATTGTGCATACAAATTTTAAATTTGATATGGGTATAAATCCACCGTAACCCTATATGTATGTAAGCTCAATTCCCTCGATAATAAAAGTATTGGGAAGATAGACTACAAACACCCACAAATTAAACACTTTTCACCTTGTGCAAAAACAAACAGGCAATAAACCAAACACAAATAAGCCAAGCAAGAGCACCACAAAACACAAGAATTTTTTACGTGGAAAACCCTTTGATGTGAAGGGAAAAACCACAGGTTGACAGCCACCAATAAACTTTCACTATATCAAAACAATGAATTACACAGTAAGTCTTTCTAGGCCAAGTTAGAAATCAACAACAACAGTTATTCACCTAACAACGGATAAACTACTCAAAAACAACCAAGAAAGTGGATAGAAATCACCGCGGGTATCGACAAAGACAACTACTGGAGACAACTTCTGACAATCTGCACCGATCACTTTGTAGTGCTTGAGGAACAACATATTGAAATTTAGTAGCGATCGGATTTGGAATCACCTTCCAATCGAACAAACTGCTTCCTCTCTCAAAACTTAATTTCCTCTTTGCCTTGGTATTTCACGCTGCCACCATCACTTTAAAACCCTCACTTTCTTTTCTTTGCTTATATATGTCATCCACCACAAAACCAATGGCGGGGCTTTTTCTTTTTCTTTTTCTTTTGATTTTTTTTTAATTTTAGTTTAAGTTGGTATGGTCCTATCTTGCCACAGGGGCGAACTGCCTCACAAAAAGAATATCACACAATGAGTTAATTATGCCAATTATCCAAATTGAAATTTAGATTTTGATAAAAGGAACCTATAGTTTTGAAATTAGTTGAATGACATTTTTTATTTAAAATTTTTGGAATACCACTTTTTATTCCATTTTTTGAAATGTAATACCACATTCAATTAAATAAAAGTTAATCTCTCGTCTTATTTTTTTCATTTTTTCCTCTCTTCATTTTCTCTCTCCTCCTCTCTCCTTTCACACTTCATTTTCTCTCTCTAACTGTTTCTTCCTCTCTCTCGGCTTTTCCTCCTCTTGTCCAAACAATTCTATCGTCTTTGTTTCTCTCCCGCCGCCTCCTTCGAAAACACCACTTATGTTGTCCACCGTCTTCCTCTCTATTTCATTGAACTCATCTTCTCCCTTCTCTCTAATCCCCGTTGACGTCGATTAGATCTACAATCGAAGTCACTGAAATCGTCCAAGACTGAGACGAGCAAAGATCACGACTGTCAAAGTCTGTTATCTCTCTCTCTCTCTCTCTATCCTTCATCGAGTCTATTTGCTCGGCGGAGATCTGTGTTGTTCCGAAACTATTTATGCCATGGACGTCGACGCCGAGGAGATCTGCTCTCTTTCTCATCTGCAGTGATTAAGAAAGACAAGGTGAACGCCAACATTGATTGAATGGCAGAGTACATCGCGGACAGAGAATGCGTTGTCGGTTCCTGATGTTGTAAGAGGAGGTAATGGTTTCAGTTGGAGGGTGATAGCAGTTGCAGAAGGTGGTGGCCTAACCCTAGAGGCTCTGGTTTCTGTTTTGATGTAAACTTACATCAATAGTCCTTCAAATTTGTCTGAAATTACAAAACCAGCTAGGATTTGCTTGATTTCTCGCGAAAATCAAATATTGTTGTCCCATTTATGCTTTTGTAAGGATTTTTTTTTTAAAATGCAAGTTTTAAAGAAATGTGAAAAAACAACATTTTTAAGAGAGACAATTCTAATTTCCGTTCTATTTTTTTTTTAATTTTTATTATTGCTTGTAATTCGATTTATCTTGTTAATGTTTTGATGAGAAATTGTATTGATTTTATTTGTGTTTGTTTAATAATCTCTATTTATTGCATTGATGGATTTTAGGTTTTGAAGAAATTTGTGTTTGATCAATTATATGTATGATTTATCTAGCTGCTGCATTTTTTATTTTTTTAAAATTGTTTTATTATTGTTAAAAATGAGAAAAGATTTAATTGTGTTTGTTTAGGTTGTTTTTATTGATTTTGGTTAATTTTTTTTGAATTATGTTGATTTTAAGCAGTGATGGATACATTTAAAGACTCTTGGATACATTCAGATACATTGGAAGTTATTTGGATACATTTGGAGAGTAAAAAATATATAAAAATTAAAATTTGGATATATTTGGATACCATAAGAAATTGATTAAACAAAATAAAATCAAGTGAGAAGAGATTTATTTGTGTTTGCTTAGGTAATTATTATTAAATAAAATATAATTAAATTTATAAAAAATATTAAGTGACCTAATTAATGATTATTAAACAAAATATAATTAAATTTTGCAAAAAACATAAGTGAGATTCAGAGACCTCCAATGTAGATTTATGAAGACCTCCAGTGGAGATCCCTGGAGACCATTAGAGACCTCCAGTTGAGACATCTAGAGACTTATGGATACCTCCAATACAGAGCCCTAATGACCATTGGAGACCTCCAGTGGATACCTCTGGAGACTTTTTCTGCTTGATTTGATTTTTCTTGCGAAATATCGAATTATGAAAATCTTGCATTTTTGAAGTTTGGGTATTTTTAACTCAAATAAACGTGTGATTTTCCCTCATACAATATCATGTTAAGCTTACAACCCATCATGGGAATCACTTTCGAAACCTATCCACCAGTCACCACCTTCATTAGATTGTTAAGATAACTCCCCAAATCTCACATCAAATAGGAGGAAAATTATTAAACAAGTGAATCTCACATTGTTTAAGAGTGGGTATGAAGAAAGGTTTTCTCCCACGCCGATTAGGTGTGAAGTTGGAAAGGGATCTCTACACTATAAATAGGTCTTCACCCTTAATTAGAGGTGTAACTTGGGCTTTGGGTTTGTGAGAGTGAGAGGGTTTTAACAAAATTTTCCGTCCAAAATTTGTAATATTTATTTTAGTGGAAATCGTGGACGTAGGTCTATTGAGAGATCGAACAACGTTAAAAATTTCTTGTATTCCTTTCTCTTTTCTCTATTATTTTTTTTTTGTGGGTGTGATTGTGTGTTTAGGCCCCAATAAGTGGTATCAGAACGAAAGGCTCGTTCTAGGGAGGAAGAGTAGAAGCAGAATTTCTGAGAAGATGTGGACTACGAAATTGATGTTCGAGGTTCCATTGTTTGATGGAAAGAGCAATTTCATGCTATGGTAGAGCGTGATTCAAGACTATTTGGTGCAATAGGGTCTTGACACTACATTAGAGGATGAAAAACCTAGTAGTATGAAAGATGGATAGTGGAGTACCATCCAGGGAAACGTTGTCAGCACTATCAGGTTAGCACTTGCTCTCCAGATTAAAATTACTATGTTGAAAGAGATATCTCCAAAAGTTTTGTAGAAGAAGTTGGAGAGCACCTATTTATCGAAGTCGCCACTAACCAATTGTGTCTGAAGATGGATCTGTACATATTGAGAATGGATGGAGAAGGAAATATACATGACCACATTAATAATTTCAATCAGTTAGTTTGCCAGCTATTAAATTTGGGAGAGAAAATTGAGGTGGAAGAGCAGTCATTGCTTCTGTTAGCTTCATTGCCTAAATCTTTCAAGCCATTGGTGGAAACGATGTTAGTAAAAACTACTTTGCAGTTGAATGATGTGATGATGGTCTTGAAGAAGAATGAAAGGATAATGAGAGAAGATGATGGTGTTCCTCAAATACTCATAGTTGTAGAGAATGACGAAAGAGGAAGGAATCACAAGAAGGGTGACTGTGGTGAAAGATCGAGATCTTAACTGAGAGTTTTGAGTACTGTTGAGTACTTTTATTGTGAAGAAATTGGTCACATGCAATCTCGATGCCCCACAGTTTAAGTAGGACTTGAAGAGTCTGCAAGGGATGATCAGGATAAGCAGAAAGTTGGTGATTCTTCAATTAATGTGGTTGAAGATTATAGTGAGGTATTGTTCACTACTGCTAACGATCTTGTTGAAGATCATTCTAGTTATATGTTAGATTATACTGGCAATTTTCGTATTTGTAGAGATCGAGCTTGTTCTGACACCTTGCAAAAAGATGAAAATTTTGGCTACATCCATGGCGTGAGCAATTCAAAGTTAATGATTGAAGGCATTGGAAGAGTTCGTCTAAAGCTCCATAATGGTGTTGTCAAAATATTTGCTGATGTAAATGTGCCTAGTGCTAAAGCCAATAAATTTCTTTGGGTGAATTGACATCTCGTGAGTACAAGTATGTTGGTGTTAGAAAGTTCTGCAAAGTGTTTAAAGGTGATATATTAGTATTGGAAAGAAGCAAGAAAGGGGAAAATATTTACTATTTGGATGGGTTTTCCCTTAATGATGGAAACAATAGAACGAAAAAGTCAAACATTATGAAGAGAGTTCAGTATTTTGAAACTGTTGAAATATGTGAGAATTTGGGCAGAGCTATGATTTTTTGGGATAACTCCTCAAATTCTACATCAAGTAAGAGATGAATTATTAAAAACATGAATATCTTATTGTTTAGGAGTGGGTCTGGAGGAAGGTTTTCTCCCACATCGATTAGATGTGAAGTTGAGAAGGAGTATCTACCTTATAAATAGGTCTTGAGCCTTAGTTGTTTGATACCACAAATTTTGGGCTAGTTAACTAGATGTGTAACTTAGACTTTGGGTTTGTGAGAATGATAGACTTTTAACAATCAAAAAATTATAATATTTATTTTAGTGGAGATCGTAAATGTAGGTCTATTGAGGGACTGAACCACGTTATTATTTTTTTGTGTTCTCTTCTCTTTTCTCTATTATTTGTTTTCTTGTATTTGTGTGATTGTGTGTTTGACAACATTGAAGGCGATCTACCTTTTAGTAGTCTCTTTAGAGGTCATTGGTATATATTAGCTTTAGAAACACTTACTTCACTATAATAAAATATGACATTTAGAATTTGTACTCTCCATATTTAAATCAATGTCTGATGTGCAAATTCATGTTATTGAAATGAATAGAAAATTAAAATGTAAGTTTATGCGATGACAAGGGAAAAAAAAATTATATGCAAAGGTTACGAGAGATGAAATGACCCTATGACTTATGAGTTGAAACCAATGAAAATCCGGATTTTTTTCCATTAAATATGACTTTGCATATAAAAATAATTAGTCGGTCATTTTCAACAAAAAATATTAACATATTCATGTTTGATATGTATTAACTAAACAATATCAAGGCATGTTTTATGAATTTGTTTAGTTAATACATATCAAACATAAATATGACTTTGATATGTATTAACTAACATATTTACGCCGGTCGTGGTCCTAAAGATGTTTGATATGTATTAACTAAACATAAATCCGGATTTTTTTCCATTAAATATGACTGATATGTATTAACAAAAAATATTAACATTACAATGAACAAATATCTTTCTGTGATCTTTCACTGAGAATACAATATGCAAAAAACAAAATCAGATATCATAGCAAAAGCAGATGGCACTTGTTAGTGTAAGCCCTAGCCCCAAGCACATTGTTTACCCCTTTATATTTGATATATATAGTATGAGGCATTTTTCATCCTGTTTCTTATTTCTGTGCATATTTAATTGGATGAATTATCCGTGAATAGTGGTTCTGAT